>CAUDMG010003705.1:317500-365000 GCA_958450375.1 Homarus gammarus | reverse complement strand
TCTTCAGTCTTAAGTCACTATTTCGACGTAGTGGGGGAGGGGGGGGGGGCGATGAGTCTGCTTGCTTGTTCTCGTGTTTAGGATTTTTTTTCTTATTTATTAACAAATTGACGTAAGAAACTTTTTATCAAACACCAATACCTTAACGTTTTTCTTTCAAATTTTAACTTACGTCACCCAAAAACGTTTATAGTCTCAAATCAACGTTTATTTTCGCCTCCAAACGTTACGAGCGTTTTTTTTTTTTACCCAATAAGGAGGAGTTCTTCTTATAACATCCATCCAATCATCCAACAGCGTTCTTATCTTTCTATGTGGCGAGTCTGGCGTTCTCTCTACACGACGTAATTTTCCTTCACAGTGGGAGACTTCCTGACCACGGCCTCCCCGGGAAGCACCTGCTGCCTCCTGTACTGTGATGTAATAACTCAATAACACACACACACACACACACACACACACACACACACACAGCACACACAGATACGATGTTCCTCTTATCTAATTTACAGTTTTATAGATCTTATTTACAGTGTTTTTTTATTGAATCGATTTACACTTTTTTCCTAGTTTGATGATTTACATTTTTTTCTCCCTTTTATCTAATTTATAGGGTCTTGTTATATGTTATTTACAGTGTTCCGTTTCACCTCATTTACACCTCATTTACAGTGTCCAGTGTTTACCGTCAAAACTTTCCGTGTCGGAGATCATTTTATACCCCAGGTCCCGAAAACAGGTCCTCCTAATGAAAACAGGTCCTTATGAAAACAGGTCCTAATGAAAACAGGTCCTTATGAAAACAGGTCCTTATGAAAGCAGGTCCTTATGAAAGCAGGTCCTTATGAAAGCAGGTCCTGATAAAAACAGGTCCTTAGGAAAACAGGTCTTTATGAAAACAGGTCCTGGTAAAAACAGGTCCTGATAAAAACAGGTCCTCATGAAAACAGGTCCTTGTGAAATCAGGTCCTGATAAAAACAGGTCCTTCCGAAAAAAAGGTCTTTATGAAAACAGGTCCTGCAGGTCCTGATGAAAACAGGTCCTTATAAAAACAGGTCCTTATGAAATCAGGTCTTTATGAAAGAAGCGGCTGGGGAAACTTTTGAGGTCAGGGGTAGGGTGAGGGGGGAGAGTCAGGGTCGGGGGGAGAGTCAGGGTCAGGGAGGGGAGGAGGAAGGGGGGTGCACACAGAACTCACAACGGCTCTTCCAAAATGCACTGAAGTCATATATGGTCAGGGGGTGGTGGGGTAGGGGGTAGGAGGTGAGGGGGGGTGAAGGGTGGGGGGGGAGGCCATCGTACCCCCCTGAGCGTCTCCCTGGCCAGCCACTGCCCCCCCCCCCACCCCCTCTCCCTGGTCTAAGGTGTAATTTAAAAGACGGAAGGAACTCTTCATATACGGCATAGAAGTAAGAACGAGAAAAAAAAGCAAGTCATCACAATAAGTACAGGCAGACAGACAGACAGACAAACAGCCAGATAGACAGACAGACAGACAGATAGATAGATAGATATATAGACAGACAGACAGATAGTTTTGTTTCCTTATTGTGTTGGTGACGTATTTTGCTCTATTGGCACAGACATCTTTTGTTTGGGTTCCCTCTATTGTTTACGGTTTGAGTAATATTTTTGTTTTTCGGTCTTTATCGGTCTGTTCAAGTATTTGTTTGGTCTTTTGGGGGTCATTATGGTCTTTTGTGGTATTTTTCGGTCATTTCAAGTCTTCTTCAGTCTTTAACTGTCACAGGGAGGATGGTAGTGTAAGTCATAGGTGACTGTATGTGATAACTGGCCAGTGAAGGCGTACCCAAGGAGTGTGTGATCCAGCCGGCTGTTGTACATGGAGACAGAGTGGAAACAGTTAATATACAGTCTGAAAATCCAAACACAGTCCAACACACACACACACA
Source organism: Homarus gammarus (assembly GCA_958450375.1). Lineage (NCBI taxonomy): Eukaryota > Metazoa > Arthropoda > Malacostraca > Decapoda > Nephropidae > Homarus > Homarus gammarus. The sequence continues at coordinate 363,086 of CAUDMG010003705.1, read as the reverse complement.
CACACACTCACTACATACTTCTAAACAGTCAGCACACAGTCCCATAAGGTCCCACACAGTCACTACAGTTAGTTCTAAGCAATCACTACACACCAAAGTCACTACACAGTTCCACACAGTCACTACACAGTTCCACAGTCACGACACTGTTCCACAGTCACTACACAGTTCCACACAGTCACTACACTGTTCCACAGTCACTACACAGTTCCACACAGCCACTACACTGTTCCAGCCACTACACAGTTCCACACAGTCACTACACAGTTCCACAGAGTCATTACACTGTTCCACAGTCACTACACAGTTCCACAGAGTCACTACACTGTTCCACAGTCACTACACAGTTCCACACAGTCACTACACAGTTCCACACAGCCACTACACTGTTCCACAGCCACTACACAGTTCCATACAGTCACTACACTGTTCGTCACTATACTGTTCCACACAGTCACTACACAGTTCCACACAGCCACTACACAGTTCCACACAGTCACTACACAGTTCCACACAGTCAATACACAGTTCCACACAGTCACTACACAGTTCCACACAGTCACTACACTGTTCCACACAGTCACACACTGTTCCACACAGTCACTACACTGTTCCACAGTCACTACACTGTTCCACACAATCACTACACAGTTCCACACAGTCATTACACTGTTCCACACAGTCACTACACTGTTCCACAGTCACTACACTGTTCCACACAGGCACTACACAGTTCCACACAGTCATTACACTGTTCCACACAGTCACTACACAGTTTCACACAGTCATTACACAGTCCCAGTCAGTACACCCCGACAGTCACTACACAGTTCCACACAGTCACTACACAGTTCCACACAGTCACTACACAGTTCCATACAGTCACTACACTGTTCCACAGTCACTACACTGTTCCACAGTCACTACACAGTTCCACACAGTCACTACACTGTTCAACACAGCCACTACACAGTTTCACACAGTCATTACACAGTCCCAGTCAGTACACCCCGACAGTCACTACACAGTTCCACACAGTCACTACACAGTTCCACACAGTCACTACACAGTTCCACACAGTCACTACACAGTTCCACACAGTCACTACACTGTTCCACACAGTCACACACTGTTCCACACAGTCACTACACTGTTCCACAGTCACTACACTGTTCCACACAATCACTACACAGTTCCACACAGTCATTACACTGTTCCACACAGTCACTACACTGTTCCACAGTCACTACACTGTTCCACACAGGCACTACACAGTTCCACACAGTCATTACACTGTTCCACACAGTCACTACACAGTTTCACACAGTCATTACACAGTCCCAGTCAGTACACCCCGACAGTCACTACACAGTTCCACACAGTCACTACACAGTTCCACACAGTCACTACACAGTTCCATACAGTCACTACACTGTTCCACAGTCACTACACTGTTCCACAGTCACTACACAGTTCCACACAGTCACTACACTGTTCAACACAGCCACTACACAGTTTCACACAGTCATTACAGAGTCCCAGTCAGTACACCCCGACAGTCACTACACAGTTCCACACAGTCACTACACAGTTCCACACAGTCACTACACAGTTCCATACAGTCACTACACAGTTCCATACAGTCACTACACTGTTCCACAGTCACTACACTGTTCCACAGTCACTACACAGTTCCACACATTCATTACACAGTTCCACACAGTCACTACACAGTTCCATACAGTCACTACACTGTTCCACAGTCACTACACTGTTCCACAGTCACTACACAGTTTCACACAGTCATTACACAGTCCCAGTCAGTACACCCCGACAGTCACTACACAGTTTCACACAGTCACTACACTGTTCCACAGTCATTACACAGTTCCACAGTCACTACACAGTTCCACACAGTCACTACACAGTTCAACAAAGTCACTACACTGTTCCACAGTCACTACACAGTTGCACAGTCATTACACTGTTCCACACAGTCACTACACTGTTCCACAGTCACTACACTGTTCCCCACAGGCACCCCACAGTTCCACACAGTCATTACACTGTTCCACACAGTCACTACACAGTTTCACACAGTCATTACACAGTCCCAGTCAGTACACCCCGACAGTCACTACACAGTTCCACACAGTCACTACACTGTTCCACGGTCTTTGCACTGTTCCACACAGTCACTACACAGTTCCACACAGTCACTACACAGTTTCACAGTCACTACACTGTTCCACAGTCACTACACAGTCCCAGTCAGTACACTGTTCCACACAGTCACTACACTATTCCACACAATCACCACACAGTCACTACACTGTTCCACACAGTCACTACACAGTTCCACAGCACTACACTGTTCCACACAGTTCCACACAGTCACTACACAGTCCCAGTCAGTACACCCCGACAGTCACTACACAGTCCCACAGTATTTACCAGTGTTAAGGTACTGTGTTAAGTTAACGTGTCCACCAGTCTTAAGTTAACGTGTCCACCAGTCTTAAGTTAACGTGTCCACCAGTCTTAGGTTAACGTGTCCACCAGTCTTAAGTTAACGTGTCCACCAGTCTTAAGTTAACGTGTCCACCAGTCTTAAGTTAACGTGTCCACCAGTGTTAAGTAAACGTGTCCACCAGTCTTAAGTTAACGTGTCCACCAGTCTTAAGTTAACGTGTCCACCAGTCTTAAGTTAACGTGTCCACCAGTCTTAAGTTAACGTGTCCACCAGTCTTAAGTTAACGTGTCCACCAGTCTTAAGTTAACGTGTCCACCAGTCTTAAGTTAACGTGTCCACCAGTCTTAAGTTAACGTGTCCACCAGTGTTAAGTTAACGTGTCCACCAGTCTTAAGCTAACGTGTCCACCAGTCTTAAGTTAACGTGTCCACCAGTCTTAAGTTAACGTGTCCACCAGTCTTAAGCTAACGTGTCCACCAGTCTTAAGCTAACGTGTCCACCAGTGTTAAGTTAACGTGTCCACCAGTCTTAAGTTAACGTGTCCACCAGTGTTAAGTTAACGTGTCCACCAGTCTTAAGCGAACGTGTCCACCAGTCTTAAGTTAACGTGTCCACCAGTCTTAAGTTAACGTGTCCACCAGTCTTAAGTTAACGTGTTCACCAGTCTTAAGTTAACGTGTCCACCAGTGTTAAGTTAACGTGTCCACCAGTGTTAAGTTAACGTGTCCACCAGTGTTAAGTTAACGTGTTCACCAGTCTTAAGTTAACGTGTCCACCAGTCTTAAGCTAACGTGTCCACCAGTCTTAAGTTAACGTGTCCACCAGTGTTAAGTTAACGTGTCCACCAGTCTTAAGTTAACGTGTCCACCAGTCTTAAGTTAACGTGTCCACCAGTGTGAAGTTAACGTGCCCACCAGTGTGAAGTTAACGTGTCCACCAGTAAGTTACATCTCTCCCGGGACGCAGCAGCAGTAACCTCGCCTCCTTAACTTTCCCCAATACCCGGAAGTTGGGTCAAATGGCGTCTCTAGTTCATGTGTGATGTTTACCTTTTGTGGGGCGCTGATTGGTCGATGGAGCTGGTCAAATGTCGTGACTGGTCGGTTGAGCTGTTCAAGTGATGTGATTGGTCGATGGAGCTGGTCAAGTGATGTGATTGGCTAATGGGACTGTTCAAGTGATATTATTGGTCGATAGAGCTGGTCAAGTGATATGATTGGTCAATGGAGCTGTTCAAGTGATATGATTGGTCGATAGAGCTGGTCAAGTGATATGATTGGTCGATGGAGCTGTTCAAGTGATATGATTGGTCGGTGGAGCTGTTCAAGTGACATGATTGGTCGATGGAGCTGTTCAAGTGATATGATTGGTCAATGGAGCCACAACAACTACGTCATCAGCACCAACACTCATATGACTCAACAGTTCCTGAGCGACAATAATAAAAACCTAAATGTCTTTCTGTCTAAAAAATATATATAAACATTACAAACATCAAATTGATATTTATATACATAGTAGATGATGTTTAATAATGTGTATGCATATATTCAGTCACCTGGAGAATGTTTACGAGGATGTGAATAAATTTGAGAAAATATTACAGTATATTCAAAATCATCATAAATTTGACCCCCATTAAGGTTACATAAATTAGTTCATGAAGGCTCAATACACCTTCGTATCTCACCTGTATTGGGTAATTAACACCTGTATCGCTATTTGTACAGGTGTGTCAAAATACATCTTGCTTTATAATAAGATAAGCAAAGTCCATAACAGCTAAACTACATCATCACTCGAATCACCAAGGAAGGAATGAGGGAGAGAGAGAGAGAGAGAGAGAGAGAGAGAGAGAGAGAGAGAGAGAGAGAGAGAGAGAGAGAGAGGAATAGTTTGTCACAAGCATGAATAATAACTTTAGAAACTGTTCATGGAAAATATAATCGAACGACGTATAATTATATATATATCTCCAACGTATGACTCAACAGGTATATATAATTTAGTTTCTCTTCAGCGATAATTATCAGATCATGTGATGAGGTTATATTAAGCGTCCCGACACACACACACACACACACGGTACAGAAGGAGGAGCCGTGAGAGTGAGGATGATGCCTGCTGAAGGGGAAGAGGTCTGATGCTGCTTCTGGTGCCACTGACGGGAGACGCAACAACACTCCGCCCCGCACCACCGCCCGACACACACTGAACCCGGTGAGCAGTCGACTCCACCAAACCACTGTATACTGGGCCACTACAGTACACTCGCTCCTGTGGCCCTGTAGTCCTTCTCTCGGCCATCATCACCACTACGACGATTCCTGCTGGTGTGGTGTGGTGTGGTGTGGTGTGGTGTGGGTGTGGTGTGGTGTGGTCAATATTTTTGGACTGGGGGAGGAAGAAGCAATGGAAGAGAAGAGGTGGAAGGGAGGAAGAGAGGAGAATGGAGAAGGAAAGTCATAAAGGTAAGGTAAAGTAAGGTAAGGTAAGGTAAGGTAAGGTAAGGTAAGGTAAGGTAAGGTAAGGTAGGGTAAGTTAGGAAATTTGTGAGGAAAAGAAACATCTAAGATTCCCTCCTCTTTACTCTTAATGTGGAAGAGGGAGGGAAGGAGAAGGAGGATAAGAAGAAGGGAGGAGAGAAGGAGAGGATTGAGGTTAGAGGAAGGAAGAAGGGAAGGAAAAAGAGACGAGAGGAAACATGGAAGAGGAAGGGAATTGAAGGGAGGGAGGAGAGAAGAGGAAGAAGACAGGCAGAAGAGAGAGGAGAGGGGGGGAGGAGGGAATAGGAGAAGGAGGGAGGACAAGGTAATGTTTGTCAAAGGATGAGGAAGGCGAAAAGCAGAGAACCTTGTGTGGTAGTAGTAGTAGTAGTAGTAGTAGTAGTAGTAGTAGTAGTAGCGCAAAATAAAAATAAACACGCAATTTTACCCGACTTCCCAAACGGCGTGATTATAGATTATGAAACAGTGACTCAGGGAGAGAGAGAGAGAGAGAGAGAGAGAGAGAGAGAGAGAGAGAGAGAGAGAGAGAGAGAGAGAGAGAGAGATCAGTACCTCGTGTTTTGACGGAGGAGGGAGGGAAGGAGGTGGTGGGAGCCAGGTAGGGGAGATAGAAGGAAGGAAGGGGGTGAAAAAGAAGGGGAGGGGGATAGAAGGAAGAAAGTGAGTGAAAAAGAAAGGGATAGAAGGAAGGGAGGGAGGGAGAGGGAAAGGAAAAGGTGAAAAGGAGCTGAGGTGAGGGAGGGCTAACAATTACTTAATCTCTCACACACCTGCCAGGTACATCAATTAAAAATCTCACCTGTCTTGAAAAAAAAAGGAGTTAAATGACTACTTCACAGACTACTGATAATAATACTCTCCAGGTGTGTGTGTGTGTGTGTGTGTGTGTGTGTGTGTGTGTGTGTAGGAGTGATTATAATGGGTGAGTTTACCTGGTGGAAGGTGCGCTAAAGTGATGGACACAGGTGTAAGTAGTAATTAAGAGGATGAGATTGACGGCGTTTACCTACCATTGTGTTTGTACAGGTCTTGGGTTTTAAACTGACAGACTGTGTGAGAGCAGGCCAGGAATAGAACCCCCGGCTCATGACAACGTGGAGAGAGAGAGAGAGAGAGAGAGAGAGAGAGAGAGAGAGAGAGAGAGAGAGAGAGAGAGAGAGAGAGAGATTAAATAATTTGTTTGTTTACACTGACGGAGAGGGTAGGTGGGGTGGGGAGGGGAGGGGGGGGGAGGGGGTGGGGTAGGTGGGGGGGTCGCCGTCTCTCCTAAGGCTAGATGGCGTTGTTTGTAAGTTGTCTGAGAGAGTGAGTGAGGGAATGTCTATCAGATGTACACAGACAGGCAGACAGACAGGCAGACAGACAGACGATCGGTATTCGTTACATATAGACGGATATATGGGTACGAGAGGTGTTTCATCCGATTAAATTATGTCTTATTATTATTATTATCCTCTTCCTTCCTCCCTTTCTTCATATTTCTTTTCCACCTCCTTCATCGCTTCTCCACTACTACCACCACCTTCCCCACCACCACCACCCTACCCCACCACTACCACCACCACCCTACCCCACCACTACCACCACCTTCCCCACCACCACCACCACCTTCCCCTCCACTACTACCACCACCTTCCCCACCACCACCACCCTACCCCACCACTACCACCACCACCCTACCCCACCACTACTACCACCTTCCCCCCACTCCCCCTCCTTCATCACTACCACGACCTCTCCCCTCCCCTACCACCACCACACTATTCCACCTCCCCTACCATCACTACCTCCACCCTCCCCTACCATCACTACCTCCACCCTCCCCTACCATCACTACCTCCACCCTCCCCTACCATCACCTCCTCCACCCTCCCCTACCATCACTACCTCCACCCTCCCCTACCATCACTACCTCCACCCTCCCCTACCATCACTACCTCCACCCTCCCCTACCATCACCTCCTCCACCCACTCATCCAGTTGGCTGTGTGGGTCAGGCCGTTGTGGTGCTGCAGGTCACTCATTAGTATGCAGGATCGAACCCCTACCAAGCAGACAAACTGTTAATGAGTTGAATGAGCTAGTTAGTTTAAGATGACTGTTATCTCCAAGGTACGAACACGCGCTGAGCAAAAGAAATCAAAAAAAAAATTGAAAAAATCTCTGAACAATAAACAAAACACACACACACACACACAAAAACAAACACACACACACACACACAAAAACAAACACACACACACAAACACACACACACACACACTACAACAACAACGCTTCACACATCATAAAAAAATTTCCATGCTAAAAAGTATTATCAATTTCGCCCGGCTTGTACAGTCTGTCACTCTATACAAAAGGTTCATATGTTAAATGACTTCAACTATATCCGGGTTTTCGTACAATAAAGGAAAGAAAACTTGAAATATTGCCAATGAATTCTGGTGATTGTGTCCAGGTTACATATACAGGATATTTAAAAATGTATTTGGCGCACAACAACACAAACCTGATCTATTGAAGTCCAGTTTCTCTTTTACACAACCTGTATCAACAATAGCGAGATAGGTGGTGTTTGTTGTTGTTTTTATGGAGGGGGGGAGGGGGGGTGGGGGAACAGTTTACATATTATGTTTGGGTTCGTGTGTGTGTGTGTGTGTGTGTGGCCACCGTCCTCATAACTACACAGCAACAAGGTCTTTTGCACACACACACACACACACACAAACACATACACACACACACACACACACACACACACATCCCATAGCTTATTTTTCTTATTGTGTTAATACTGAAGTTTAAAATGTCTGTCAGTCTGTCTGTGTCTGTCTGTCTGTCTGTCTGTCTTTCTCTCTCACTTTATCCTACTCCTCCTCCTCTTCATTTTGTCCTCCTCCTTCTCCTCCACCTTCTTCTCCTCCTCCTACTCCTCATCCTACTATTCCTCCTTTTTCTTCTCTCCCTCCTCCTCCTTTTTCTTCTCTCCCTCCTCCTCCTTTTTCTTCTCTCCCTCCTCCTCCTTTTTCTTCTCTCTCTCCTCCTCCTTTTCCTCTTACTCTCCTCCCCTTCTACTGCTTCTCCTGTTATTATTATTATTATTTACTACTACTAACGTATCAGCTAATACTCCTCTCAGCTTATAGTCCCCTCAGCTTTCACCCCTCTCAGCTCACATCCCTCTCAGATAACACTTCTCTCAGGTCACACTCCTCTCAGTTCATACTCCTCTCAGCTAACAGCACTCTCAGATAACACTTCTCTCAGCTCACACTCCTATCAGCTAACTTCACTCTCAGCTTACATTCCTCTCAGCTCACAATCCTCTCGGCTCACACTCCTCTCAATTCATACTCCTCTCGGCTAACACCACTCTCAGCTCACACTCCTCTCAGCTAACACCACTCTGAACTAACATCACTCTCCGCTCACACTCCTCTCAGTTCACACATCTCTCAGCTCACACACCTCTCAGCTCACATTACTCTCAGATCACAATCCTCCCAGCTCACACTCCTCTTAGCTCAGCCCAACGTAACCCGACCATGACGTAACCCGACCATGACGTAATCCGGCCATGAACGTAACCCGACCATGACGTAACCCGACCATGACGTAACCCGACCATGACGTAACCCGACCATGACGTAACCCGACCATGACGTAACCCGACCATGACGTAACCCGACCATGACGTAACCCGACAATGATATATTCTTCTTTAATTATGAAATTTTCTTCCTCTCGGGGAAAAAAATAACGAGGACACAGGAAAGATACGACGGATAAATTGAGAGAAGGAAAAAATAATAAAAAGTAGGAATTGGACGAAAAATTGATAAAATAGTCAGAAGGAAAATAGTAATGGTAATGTTTAAATGAATAAGAGAGAGAGAGAGAGAGAGAGAGAGAGAGAGAGAGAGAGAGAGAGAGAGGACGAACAGGAAAAGACATACAACATAGACAGAAAAAGAGACAGAAAGAAACAAAGAAAATACAAAAACCCGTCAGACACATACAGACAGACTGAAACAAAGTAATAAAAGACAGACATACAGACAGACATGACAGAAACAGAAAGCCAGACAGACAGACACATAGTCAGTAAAAGAGACAGATAGAACGAGAAAAAATTAACAAAGGGGAATAAGATAAACAAGTATAAAGAAACACCCAATAATAATAATAATAATAATAATAATAATAAATACTCATCAAAACAAACACAAAAACAAACGATAAATTAGAATAAATCAAAAAACAAAAAAAAAGTGAAGAAAATAAAATAAAAACGAAAAAAGAGAAAAAACTGGGAAATGGGGAAAAACAGAACAAAAAAAAAATAAAAAAATATAGCAACACCAAAATGAAAAAGCGAAAAAGGCCGCTTAAAAATGGCTGCAACTTGCAACATTGACTATAAAAGCTGGGTAATATATATGCAATTTTTTTGTTATTAACTATGAAGCGTGCAGGGTGTGGGGTGGGTGGTGTGGTGCAGGGTGTGGCGGTGGTGTGGTGAAAGGGGTGATGGGTGTAGTGAGGGTGTGGCGGTGGTGTGGTGAAAGGGGTGATGGGTGTTGTGAGGGTGTGGCGGTGGTGTGATGAAAGGGGTGATGGGTGTTGTGAGGGTGTGGCGGTGGTGTGGTGAAAGGGGTGATGGGTGTTGTGTGAAAGGTGTGGTGGTGGTCGTGGTGGTGTGGTGGTAGTTGTGGTAGATGGTGATGTGGTAGCAGAGGTATGGTAGTAGAGCTTTGGTGGTGGTCGAGGTGTGGTGGTGGTAGTGTGGTAGAGATGGTGAGGTGGTAGCAGAGGCGTAATGCAGAAGTATGGTAGCAGAAGTATGGTAGTAGAAGTATGGTAGGTGGTATGGTAGCGGATGAGACGAAGGCCACAAAATAAACTAAGAAATGAACAAACTAAAATTACAACAACAACAATAATAATAATAATAATAATAATAATAATAATAATAATAATAATAATAATAATAATAACAACCTACAACACACACTACCAAACTTACCTTACTGGTGATTAACAACAAATGACGTCACAACCTTACCTGGAAAAGAAAAACAAGAGAAATTAAGAAATAAAATAAATAGTTAAACACACACATAAGCTAGGGTGTCTAATCCTCAGGTCCTTTTCAACATCTCTCACTTATTCATCACAAAACAGCATCAACAACAAGAGTAATTGACTGACTGACAAATAGAAAGATCTTTAGTGTACTTTTCTATTGACCAAACCCAGCTGACTTCAACCCCTCCTTCCTCCTCTCTCCTCCTCCCTGAATAAAACAACATCAAAGACACCACCCCAATTACGTTTCTTCTTCTTCTCCTTCCTCCTCCTCTTCCTTTTCTCCGTTCCTTCTTTCTTTTTGTATATTTTTTCTTTCTTCTTTTTCCATTCCGTTCTTCCTTTCTCTTTTTCTTCTTTATTCCTTCCTCCCTTCATTTATTTCCCCCATTTCCTTCCTTACATCGTCCTTTTATTTTATCCTTCTCTCGTCCATTCCATTATGTTCCTTCCTTCCTTACTTCCTTCATTCAATACCTCCTTTCCCTCCAGCCTTTCCCTTCTCCACTTCCTTCATTACATCCCCCTCCCTCCTTTCTTTCCTTTCAACACCTTCCTCCCCTCCATCCCATTCTCCGTCCTTCAATACCTTCCCTCTATCCTTTCCTTTCTCAATTTCCTTTCATTCTTCCCTCCCGGCCGTTCTTCAACACCTTCCTTTCCCCCTCCCTTCCTCCTTCTGTCCATCCTTCAATACCTCCTCTCCTCTCCTCCAACACTGCTCTGAAAGCGACCCAAGGAATTGAGTTTGGCTGTAAGGATCGTGTCGGTTGAATACTTGCAGGACGAGTTAGGCTCCAGCGAAAATTTAATGGAGAGAGTAACAGGGTAAGTCATTCTTGGTGTTAGGGAGAGTGTAAGGAGGTTATCAGGTGACTGATATAGTCAACTTACGTTCAGTTTATCTCATTTCTCTATATTAACTTTAATATATATATATATATATATATATATATATATATATATATATATATATATATATATATATATATACAGTGGTCAATTTCGACAGTTAAAGTAAGTTTCTATATTATCTACTTTAAGAATGTTCAAACCAACCTAAATAGTGTATAAATTTATGTTATAAACACTTATGTAAAAAGATAGTATATGGACTTTAATGTGTGTGTTAGTAATTAATGTTACGGCTCATAACAAATGGGAGAGTGAACCAGGCGGGTTGACGATGTGGGGAGTGATGAGTCGAGAGCCGACAAGTCAAGGTGTAGGACTGGAGGGTTGCCTGACCCACGGAGAGAGACGCCCCAACTAGAGACCCCGGATTGGGCTTTGTCGAGAGTGAAGACCAGAGATCCTGGATTGTGTGAAGGAAACCACGAGGAAAATATTGAGATTGTAAATATTGTAAACACACACATAATATTAATCACGTGTTTGAAGTCTTCACCCCCTGTGTGTTGGTCTCCTGTGACAGAGGTGTTGGGGGGTAAGAGGGGTAAGAGGGGGGTAAGAGGGGGGTAAGAGGGGTGTAAGGGGGGTAAGAGGGGTGTAAGGGGGGTAAGAGGGGTGCAAGGGGGGTAAGAGGGACGTAAGGGGGGTAGGAGGGGTGTAAGGGGGGTAAGAGGGGTGTAAGGGAAGTAAGAGGGGCGTAAGGGAGGTAAGGAGGTGTGAGGGAGGTGTGTGGGTATAAGGTGTAAAGGAGTGTAAGGAGGTATAAGGGGGTGTTAGGAAGTGTAAGGGGATGTATAGGGATGGTGACGGAGGTATAAGAGGGTGTCAGGAGTGTGAGGAAGGTGTATGGCGGTGGTGGAGCGGTCAACATACTCGACAGCCAACCCAAAGGACCCGGGATCGAATCTCAAATGAGGGAGACCGGGTTAATTTAACTATCTCACTTGAGTGACACCCCGGACTGATTATCTTAACTAAATAATACTAAAACAAAAATAAATAAAAAAATATTACACAATTTATTAAGTGTCTGAATGAAAAAATAATAATAATTGGTTATATTTACTGTTAAAAAAATCCTCAACAGATGTCAATTCTTTTTTTTCTTTTTTTTTTTTTGAGGGACACGAACTTAAATTCTTTTCATCACATAAAGAAAATCTACATACTTAATGAACTGATTTGCATAGCTTCAAAAATGACTTTCACTTGCCCTCACACGCTAAGATGCCACCAGAGAGGAGGCACAGTTGACCTCTCCTCCCCCCACCCCCCATTGCCTGCCAGAGTGCCATCACCACCACCTAACCTGACGGAGCAGGGTCACGCGGTGTTAGGGAGAGGTCACGTGACTCTTGGTGGTAGTTTGTCTGTATGTAACTACACCGTTGTTAGTGGGTCATTACCTTTACTTGTTGTCTTCCTGAATAAAACTGAATAAAATAAAATAAATAATGTATGATATCATTACATATCAACGTGACCTTCTGGGTGTCAAAAGGTCATATGTAACTTGGTTTCTAAAGACATTAAAAAAAAGTTTGTTTGAAAAATATTATTACTTTGAATCTGGTGGAAACTTTTCTGCATATAAAATTATTTGGAATTAGGTAAATATATATTGTTAATACAACTTTGTTTTTTTACCCCCCTGGAGACAATAAAGGTTTGTTAGCAATTAATATTATGTAAATGACTATACAACTAATTTCAATCACACACACACACACACACACCACCATAAATTAAGAGAGGCCTGTGTGCTTTAAGGGGGATGGGGAGGGGGGTGACCTCTTCCTACCTGCCTCCCCCCCCCCTCCCACACCTCATTCATTCTTCCTGAGCACTTCCTCCTCATAGCTGCTCCTCCACTTTTTCCTCTTCCTCCTTTCCTTCCTCAGCCAAACTCCCGCCTTAACCTCCCTCCATCCGACACCATCCCATTAATACTTCCTGACCACTCCTAGACTTCTTCCTCCCCTCCTTCATTACCTCCCCGCAACTGACCACTCCTCCTTCTCCTCCTCGTTATCTCCCATCTTCCTCCTCCTCCTCATCTCCCATCATCTTCCTCCTCCTCATTATCTCCCATCATCTTCCTCCTCCTCATCTCCCCTCTTCCTCCTCCTCCTCCTCATCTCCCATCATCTTCCTCCTCCTCCTCTCCCCTCTTCCTCCTCCTCCTCATCTCCCCTCTTCCTCCTCCTCATCTCCCATCATCTTCCTCCTCCTCATCTCCCCTCTTCCTCCTCCTCCTTCTCATCTCCCATCATCTTCCTCCTCCTCATCTCCCCTCTTCCTCCTCCTCATCTCCCCTCCTCCTCCTCCTCATTTCCCATCATCTTCCTCCTCCTCATCTCCCATCATCTTCCTCCTCCTCATCTCCCATCATCTTCCTCCTCCTCATCTCCCATCATCTTCCTCCTCCTCATCTCCCCTCTTCCTCCTCCTCCTTCTCATCTCCCATCATCTTCCTCCTCCTCATCTCCCCTCTTCCTCCTCCTCATCTCCCCTCCTCCTCCTCCTCATCTCCCATCATCTTCCTCCTCCTCATCTCCCATCATCTTCCTCCTCCTCATCTTCCATCATCTTCCTCCTCCTCATCTCCCCTCTTCCTCCTCCTCCTCATCTCCCCTCTTCCTCCTCCTCCTCATCTCCCCTCTTCCTCCTCCTCCTCATCTTCCATCATCTTCCTCCTCCTCATCTCCCATCTTCCTCCTCCTCATCTTCCATCATCTTCCTCCTCCTCATCTTCCATCATCTTCCTCCTCCTCATCTCCCCTCTTCCTCCTCCTCCTCATCTTCCATCATCTTCCTCCTCCTCATCTCCCCTCTTCCTCCTCCTTCTCATCTCCCATCTTCCTCCTCCTCATCTTCCATCATCTTCCTCCTCCTCATCTCCCCTCTTCCTCCTCCTCCTCATCTCCCCTCTTCCTCCTCCTCCTCATCTCCCCTCTTCCTCCTCCTCCTCCTCATCTCCCATCATCTTCCTCCTCCTCATCTCCCCTCTTCCTCCTCCTCCTCCTCATCTTCCATCATCTTCCTCCTCCTCATCTCCCCTCTTCCTCCTCCTCCTCCTCATCTCCCCTCTTCCTCCTCCTCCTCATCTCCCCTCTTCCTCCTCCTCCTCCTCCTCAAACGGACAGTGGTAAAGTTTAAAGTGGCGCTGTTCCTGTTACACACCTCCTCACAACATTACTAATTACAGGTGTGTGTATCTTTCATGCGTCACACCTGTTAAGACTCAACACAAGACAGGCTGGTGAGGGAGAGAGGCAGTGAGGGAGGGAAGTAGTGAGGGAGTGAGAGAGGCAGTGAGGGAGGGAAGTAGTGAGGGAGAGAAGCAGTGAGGGAGGGAAGTAGTGAGGGAGAGAGGCAGTGAGGGAGGGAAGTAGTGAGGGAGAGAAGCAGTGAGGGAGGGAAGTAGTGAGGGGGAGAGAGAGGCAGTGAGGGAGGGAAGTAGTGAGGGAGAGAGGCAGTGAGGGAGGGAAGTAGTGAGGGAGAGAGGAAGTAAGGGAGGGAAGTAGTGAGGGAGAGAGGCAGTGAGGGAGGGAAGTAGTGAGGGAGAGAGGGAGGGAGAGAGAGAGGCAGTGAGGGAGGGAAGTACTGAGGGAGAGAGGCAGTGAGGGAGGGAAGTAGTGAGGGAGAGAGGCAGTGAGGGAGGGAAGTAGTGAGGGAGAGAGGCAGTGAGGGAGGGATGTAGTGAGGGAGAGAGGCAGTGAGGGAGGGTAGTGAGGGAAAGAGAGAGGCAGTGAGGGAGGGAAGTAGTGAGGGAGAGAAGCAGTGAGGGAGGGAAGTAGTGAGGGAGAGAGGCAGTGAGGGAGGGAAGTAGTGAGGGAGAGAGGGAGGGTGAGAGAGGCAGTGAGGGAGGGAAGTAGTGAGGGAGAGAGGGAGGGTGAGAGAGGCAGTGAGGGAGGGAAGTAGTGAGGGAGAGAGGCAGTGAGGGAGGGAAGTAGTGAGGGAGAGAGGGAGGGTGAGAGAGGCAGTGAGGGAGGGAAGTAGTGAGGGAGAGAGGCAGTGAGGGAGGGAAGTAGTGAGGGAGACAGGTGTCGATGGTAGGCTCCCGTCCTCCAAGACCGATGGTGTAATTTGGTGGTTAACTTCTGAGTAGTAGTGGTGGTTGTGGTAGATAGTGGTAGTGGTAGTAGTGGTGGTAGAGGATGGTGGTAGTAGTGGTGGTAGAGGATGGTGTTAGTGGTGGTAGAGGATGGTGGTAGTGGTGGTAGCGGATGATGGTAGTGGTGGTAGAGGATGGTGTTAGTGGTGGTAGAGGATGGTGTTAGTGGTGGTAGAGGATGGTGTTAGTGGTGGTAGAGGATGGTGGTAGTGGTGGTAGAGGATGGTGGTAGTGGTGGTAGAGGATGGTGGTAGTGGTGGTAGAGGATGGTGGTAGTGGTGGTAGCGGATGGTGGTAGTAGTGGTAGCGGATGGTGGTAGTGGTGGTAGCGGATGATGGTAGTGGTGGTAGAGGATGGTGTTAGTGGTGGTAGCGGATGGTGGTAGAGGATGGTGGTAGCGGATGGTGGTAGTAGTCGTGGTGGTAGAGGATGGTGGTAGCGGATGGTGGTAGTAGTGGTAGAGGATGGTGGTAGTGGTGGTAGAGGATGGTGTTAGTGGTGGTAGAGGATGGTGGTAGTGGTGGTAGCGGATGGTGGTAGTGGGTGGTAGAGGATGGTGTTAGTGGTGGTAGAGGATGGTGGTAGTGGTGGTAGCGGATGGTGGTAGCGGATGGTGGTAGTGGTGGTAGTGGTGGTAGAGGATGGTGGTAGTGGTGGTAGAGGATGGTGGTAGTGGTGGTAGCGGATGGTGGTAGCGGATGGTGGTAGTGGTGGTAGAGGATGGTGGTAGTGGTGGTAGAGGATGGTGGTAGTGGTGGTAGAGGATGGTGGTAGTGGTGGTAGCGGATGGTGGTAGCGGATGGTGGTAGTGGTGGTAGTGGTGGTAGAGGATGGTGGTAGTAGTGGTAGAGGATGGTGGTAGTGGTGGTAGCGGATGGTGGTAGCGGATGGTGGTAATGGCATACAATAACCTTCCTAGGCCTACATATCATCCTCCTTCTTCCTCCTTTACTCCCTCATTCTCCAACTCTTCTTCCTCCTCCAATTCTTTCTTTGTCTCCTTCCTATCTCCTTATCTCCCTTCCCTACCTTCTCCCCACTTGCGGTCATCACCTACTTTTTATCTTTTCATACACACACACACACACACACACACACACACCTCTAATATAAATGTAAATAAGAATGTCTCTGTCTCTGTCTCTCTGTCTACTGTCTACACCTTCTACCCCAACACCTGTCATCTTACTGTCTTCAAACTTATCATGTGATGGGGATAGCGTCCCTGGGGAGGTGATAAAGGGGGTGACAAGAGGAAAAAATCATAGAGAATATAAATAAATCACATCGTACGCCCGGCAGCACTAACCAGTTCTTTAGACCAATCAGCGCCAGGGGACAGAGAGAGAGAGAGACCCCGCCCACCAACATATTGTCAGCCAACCCAAACTATCGTACAGCACTGAGGAATGACAACAATAATAATAATACAGTGTTGTTGTTGTGCATTATGCAGACGACCCGACAGCAGCACCCTTATCCACTACCTCCTAAGACAACGCTTCCGTGACGCCTGCTGGACCACCACTCCACGACCCCCTGACGGAGACACGATGATCCTCCCCATACTGGCCAGATATTTTGTAAATAACATTGATTATGTGTTAAAGGAATATCCTTCCTTCCTTCCTTAGGCTTTATTAAGCCCCTTTATAATATTTATACTGTATATGCTTGTCACACTTGCCAGATGCTTCTGGTGTTATTGTACAGGGGTACCTAGTGACAGCACTTGGATCCCGCTTCCTCTTTCAAGGAATAAACAATTGAAATTGAATTTGAAATTGTTGTTGTTGTCGTTTTTGTTGTATTTAAGATGGACTACAATACAACCCTGGTGATAAGAACAGATACAAGACCAAATACAACCCTGGTAATAAGGACAACTACAATAGCTAGTGTATAAAAAGAAATTGTATAATGCAATATAATGGAATCTCTATAAAACGGATCTGGAATTAACGGTATATAATCCGTTATCAGAAGGGATAACTTCTAACGAACCTCAATCTAATGAGATGACAGAGAGAGAAACAGACAGATAGACAGAGACAGAGAGAGACAGACAGAAGCAGAGACAGATAAACAGACAGAGATGGACCGACACAGAAAAAGACAGACAGACATATACATAAGGACAGATAGAGAGAGAGAGAGAGAGAGAGAGAGAGAGAGAGAGAGAGAGAGAGATATCAACACTCCACCAGACACACACAACACTGCAGCAAGACGGAGACAAAGCCACAATAATCTGTCCACTTCCTGCACTTATTTCCCGTGTTTACAGTCACTCACTTTTATCACCAGCTGTGTGTGTGTGTGTGTGTTTACAGTCATTCACTTTTATCACCAGCTGTGTGTGTGTGTGTGTGTGTGTGTGTGTGTTTACAGTCATTCACTTTTATCACCAGCTGTGTGTGTGTGTGTGTGTGTGTGTGTGTGTGTTTACAGTCACTCACTTTTATCACCAGCTGTGTGTGTGTGTGTGTGTGTGTGTGTGTGTGTTTACAGTCATTCACTTTTATCACCAGCTGTGTGTGTGTGTGTGTGTGTGTGTTTACAGTCATTCACTTTTATCACCAGCTGTGTGTGTGTGTGTGTTTACAGTCACTCACTTTTATCACCAGCTGTGTGTGTGTGTGTGTGTGTTTACAGTCACTCACTTTTATCACCAGCTGTGTGTGTGTGTGTGTGTGTGTGTGTGTGTGTTTACAGTCATTCACTTTTATCACCAGCTGTGTGTGTGTGTGTGTGTGTGTGTGTGTTTACAGTCATTCACTTTTATCACCAGCTGTGTGTGTGTGTGTGTGTGTGTGTGTGTGTGTTTACAGTCATTCACTTTTATCACCAGCTGTGTGTGTGTGTGTGTGTGTGTGTGTTTACAGTCACTCACTTTTATCACCAGCTGTGTGTGTGTGTGTGTGTGTGTGTGATCACCACTACAACCACCACTACCACAACCCCATTAAAAGGAAAGATTCATCCGGCCCTCACACCAGGCACCAGCTTCCCTCTACAGCCGGCCCTCACACCAGGCACCAGCTTCCCTCTACAGCCGGCCCTCACAACAGGCACCAGCTTCCCTCTACAGCCGACCCTCACACCAGGCACCAGCAACATCCGGCTTCCTCACAATATCTAGAATTACCTGGCTTAGAGGCGCTCCTATACAATCCATTCCAGCCTTCAAATTACAGGTAATGGCGCAGTGAAAGGCGCTCTCCATTATATTTC
This sequence comes from Homarus gammarus, assembly GCA_958450375.1. Taxonomy (NCBI): domain Eukaryota; kingdom Metazoa; phylum Arthropoda; class Malacostraca; order Decapoda; family Nephropidae; genus Homarus; species Homarus gammarus. The sequence continues at coordinate 344,754 of CAUDMG010003705.1, read as the reverse complement.
AGCTCTACTACTAAGAGAGGAAACTCCTTTCGGAAAGTAAATGGAGGAACATTTAATGGAATTGAGCAACAGCGGCGCCTCTAGCGGTTGGGGGCGGAGTTAAAACGCCTGGGTTGCGATGGTTCAGGATTCCATTTTTGATCGAGTCGAAGGTTAAAAGGAATTTTGTCTTTAAATATACAGACAGACATGAAGAAAACAAATAGACACAGACACACATAACAGACAGACACATAGACACAATAATAAAATACACACATTAAACAAAAAACAAACCCAGACTGATAAACAAAACAAACACTCAATAAACAAAACAAATGCCCCAAATAAACACGTCGATTTATTTTAACATTTTCCACTTTGCATATGAAGATGTTTTAGAAGGCCTCAACTAATGGCTTAACTTACGCTACGAGCTATAGATGGAGGCCAAATTACCCCCTGAGACTCTACATTAACAAGACAAATTCCCTCGTTTCAAGGCGGTATGGCCGGAGATAAAAAATAATAGTAAGAAGAATATTTGGCACTGCCTCTGAGTCTGGCTAGTCACTATATGGCACTGCTCCTTGGCACTAACATGGGGCTAAGTACCTATATCTTGACACTCCGCTGGGGGTAAGTATCTATATCTTGGGACTAACATGGGGCTAAGTACCTATCCCTTGGCATTCCCCTGAGGCTAACTACCTATATCTTGGCACTCCTCCCCTGGGGCTAACTACCTATATCTTGGCACTCCTCCCCTGGGGCTAACTACCTATCCCTTGGCACTCCTCCCCTGGGGCTAACTACCTATATCTTGGCACTCCTCCCCTGGGGCTAACTACCTATATCTTGGCACTCCTCCCCTGGGGCTAACTACCTATATCTTGGCACTTCCCTGAGATTAACCACATATTCCTTGGCACTGCCGTAAAAACAAGCCTAAATTAACTAAAATAACCTAACCTAACCAAATTTAACTAAAATAACCTAACCTAACCAAATTTAACTAAAATAACCTAACCTAACCAAATTTAACTAAAATAACCTAACCTAACCAAACTTAACTAAACATAACCTAACCTAATCAAACCTACTGTCTCTCAAGGAAAACCCATCAAGTTATAACTCCAGTAGAAGAGTAACATACTCGTATACTACCCACTCCACCTCCAACACCCAGTCACCCTCCAACCCTCCACCTTCAACACCCAGTCACCCTCCAACACCCAGTCACCCTCCACTTCCAACACCCAGTCACCCTCCACCCCTCCACCTCCAACACCCAGTCATCCTCCACCTCCAACACTCAAGTCACCCTCCAACCTTCCACCTTCAACACCCAGTCACCCTCACCCTCCAACACCCAGTCACCATCCAACACTCAAGTCACCCTCCAACCCTCCTCCTCGACGCCTCAACCACGTGTATATTATAAATGAGGTAAATATTACTTCCCTTAAACCTGCCTGGAGGAGGAGGATGTTAACTCGCCGCCATATTTAACACTAATTCCCATATTTAACCTTAAGACGACAGGTAATATACGTTTAAACATCTTCAGATACGATAAAAAAAAATAACTTACGATTTTCTCAGACTCAGATATGTATGGCAGGTAACGAGAGAAGGTACAGTATAGTCAAAGTGTTAATTCGCCGCCATATTTAACACTAATTCCCATATTTAACCTTAAGACGACAGGTAAGTTACGTTTAAACATCTCCAGATACGATAAAAAAAAATATAACTTAAGACCTTGTGAGAGACAGGTAAGTGGGCCAGGTAGCAAGGGGCCCTAAAAGGAATGAATGAATTTATAATCTGGCGGGAGTATGTTGGCGGCGTAGGTCAGTCCGCCCTGACGTCTGGGAGTGAGGCAAGGGAGAGTGCCAGGGTGAGAGTAAGGGTGCCAGGGTGAGAGTAAGGGTGCCAGGGGTAAGAGTGCCAGAGCGAGAGTGACAGGGTAAGAGTGCCAGGGGTAAGAGTGCCAGAGCGAGAGTGACAGGGTAAGAGTGCCAGAGTGAGAGTAAGGGTGCCAGGGGTAAGAGTGCCAGAGCGAGAGTGACAGGGTAAGAGTGCCAGGGTGAGAGTGAGAGTGCCAAGGGTGAGAGTAAGGGTGCCAGGGGTAAGAGTGCCAGAGTGAGAGTGACAGGGTAAGAGTGCCAGGGTGAGAGTGAGAGTGCCAGGGTGAGAGTAAGAGTGCTAGAGTGAGAGTAAGAGTGCCAGGGTGAGATTAAGAGTGCCAGAGTAAGAGTAAGAGTGCCAGGGTGAGAGTAAGAGTGCCAGAGTAAGAGTAAGAGTGCCAGAGTAAGAGTAAGAGTGCCAGGATAAGAGTAAGAGTGCCAGAGTAAGAGTAAGAGTGCCAGGATAAGAGTAAGAGTGCCAGAGTAAGAGTAAGAGTGCCAGAGTAAGAGTAAGAGTGCCAGGGTAAGAGTAAGAGTGCCAGAGTAAGAGTAAGAGTGCCAGGGTGAGAGTAAGAGTGCCAGGGTGAGAGTAAGAGTGCCAGAGTAAGAGTGCCAGGGTGAGAGTAAGAGTGCCAGGGTGAGAGTAAGAGTGCCAGCTGTGGGGGACCAATATTGTGTGCTGGTTCTGTATCAACAAGGATCAGCTGATTATCCTTTAAGCTCTTGCTATTTACACGGGGGGGGGCGGCCGGGGGGGGGCGGCCGGGGGGGGCTGGGAGGCAGGGGAGCTAGGAGGGAGGTGGGCTGGGAGGGAGGTGGGCTGGGAGAGAGGGTGGCTGGGAGGGAGGTGGGCTGGGAGGGAGGGGGCTGGGAGGGAGGGAGGGAAGGAGGGAGGGGAGGACTGCTCGTTCATCCAACACTACCATCAATACCACTACTACCACCATCAACAAACCCATTACCACCACCATCACTACCCCTATCATTATACTACCACCATCACCAGCACAACCACCACCACAATTATCACCAGCACCATCACCATCTCCAACACTGATTAGGGAGGTTTAGAACAGTACAGGTCTATTAAGGTCACGAGGTAGTTAAGAGGACTCTGAGTTGTTGAGAGTCTGTCAGAGTCCAACTGAGTCTACCTTGAGTCCCGTAGAGTCCACCCACATCCCCTCAGTTACTCCCACACACCCAAAGTCCACTCACATGCCCACAGTCAACCCACACACACATGCCCACAGTCGACCCACATACACATCCACAATCCACCTACACAGCTAGTCCACCCACATCCCCACGGCCCACCCACAGTCCACCCACCCACCCACACACGGTCGAGTGAGTCAGGCAGTAGCTGGACCAACTCGTACAATAGTTCTCCACTTATGTAAACGAGACGCCCACACACACGCGCACGCACGCACACACACACACACACAGAGGGCGAATTAGGGACATGTACCGTGAAGGACCGCAATGGGACATGTACCAAGACCGCAGATATTAGGTACAGACAGACAGACAGACAGAGATACACAGACAACAGACAGAAAGAAACAGATAAGCAGACATACACAGACAGACAGACAAAGATAAACAGACAGACAGACAGACAAAAAACCTAAAACAATAATCACAAACATCACCAACCCTCTCCTCCTTCTCCCCCCTCCCGTCCTCCTCTTCCTCCCGTCCTCCTCCCGTACGACAGTTTCCACCAGGTCACCGGCAGCGAGCGCACCATAACACACAGGTAGACGTTAAACACTGCCAGACGTACGATATGTATTGAGAACACCTGGACGCCTCGATTACATATTAAATTAAGAAACTTCTCAGGGTCATGGTGTGTATACAAGTCAGTTTTATCAGTGTGTGTTATATTAAGTTCACATACATACATACATACATACACAAACAACTATGGCCATTTCTCGGTAATACTAAACCTTTATAGAACTTCTCCCTTAACTGTATACAACAGAAGTATCGATTTGCTATTTACAGTCTCGGTGCAATATGGACGCCATCTTGGAATTGGTTCATTACGTCATAGTTTAATGGAAATCTTTAAGGTAATCAACTTTGAGATTATACCTTAAGGCAATTTTTTTCTCTCTCCTCACCTAACCTCACCTATCCCAACCTAACCAAACCCCCCAAAACCTAGCCAAAATTAACCTAATCTACACCAACCCAACCAAACCCAGCTTTACCCCAACCCAACCCATCCTAATCTAACCCAGTCCCAAGCTAACCCAATTCAACCAAACCAAATCCAACCTAACCAACCCAAACCTAACCTAACTCCAACCCAACCAAACCAAACCCAACCTACACCATCCTACTCCACCCCAAGCCAATCCAACCTAAGCCAATCCAACTTAACCCAACCAAACCCCAACCCAACCAAACCAAACCAAAACCCAACCAAACCAAACCCAGGAAGGAAAAGAAGTTAATATATGAAAGACGTTTTCACATCATCTCAAGAAGGAAGGAAAAATATTGCTTCAACTTTGACAATTTATCCTTATATTGTACGTTAAATGAACCAGGTCCGGGGGCTTCCTATCACCAGTTACGACGATATATTACCTTACGAACCTCTCAGAATTAAGATCTTGAGAGTTACGACAAAATGTTACCTTACGAACCTCTCAGAATTAAGATCTTGAGAGTTACGACAAAATGTTATCTTACGACCACTCAGAATTAAGATCTTGAGAGTTACGACAAAATGTTATCTTACGACCACTCAGAATTTAGATCTTGAGAGTTACGACAAAATGTTATCTTACGACCACTCAGAATTTAGATCTTGAGAGTTACGACAAAATGTTATCTTACGACCACTCAGAATTTAGATCTTGAGAGTTACGACAAAATGTTATCGTACTACCTGTCAGAATTAAGAAAACAAAATGACATATGAACTTACGAACGATAATGAATGAAGACCCAATAACGACTAAGGAGAGTATTAAAGTGATTATCTCTTGAAGTGAGACCAAAACACACCTACCTTACGAGCTAATGTGACGCCATCCACAGGAGTAGGAGGAGGACGAGGAGGAAAGGGGAGAGGGAGAGGAGGAGGAGGAAAAGGAGAAGAAAGAGGAGGAAAAGGAAGAGGCGCAGGAGGAGGATAAGAAAAAAGAGGAAAATGAAGAGGAAGAGAAGAAGGACAAAAAGGAGGAGGAGGAAAATGAAGAGAAGGAGGAGAAGAAGGAGGAGGAGAAGAAGAGATGGAGGAGGAGGAACAGTAAGACCTACAAGACCCATCCCCATACCCACTTACCCCTCTATCCCCTCTCCTCCCCTCTCCCCCCACCCAAATCCACCCCCACCCCTCTCCTCCCCACCCAAACCCATCCCCTCTCCTCTCCCCCCTGTACCCACCTCCCCTCTCCCCCCCCCCCAAGCCAGGCGAGGTTCCAACAATACTCAGCCCAAACCTGACAAGACGATCCATAACAGGCAAGCAATTTTGTCCCCCCCCCCCCCCCCCGACGAGGAAATATTGTACGTGGAACAATACCCCCCCCCCCCTGGAGGAGCCACGCCACTTACCCTCTGCACCAGCGAAATATAGGGGAAGAGATGGAGCACTACTGATATTGGGACAAGATACTGGATGATGTGTGTGAGAGAGAGAGAGAGAGAGAGAGAGAGAGAGAGAGAGAGAGAGAAAGAGAGAAAGAGAATAAAGATAAAGAGAGAAAAAAAAAGAGAGAGAATTAACGAATGTTGAATAATAAGAACAACAGACAACACACAAAGAGAATTAAATAAAACATAAACCGGGTAACAAGTAAGAATAAAATTAGGACATACTGAGAAACGACAAGAGCGGTGTGACAGACAGACAGACACAGATAGACAGAGAAAGAGGGACAGAAAGACAGGGGGAGAGATACAGAGGCAGACAAGACAGAGGGAGAGAGAGAAACAGACAGAGGGAGACATACAGAGACAGACAGACAGAGAGAGGGAGAGATAGAGACAAATAGACAGACAGACAGACAGACAGACAGACAGAAACACACACACACACACACAGACAGAAAATATGACGAGATATCTATAACACGGAAGACAGACAGAGAGAGACAGTTAGAAAAGGAAGTGACAGTAGAAACAGACAGAAAGACAGAGACAGAGAGAAGGAAGGAAGAGACAGTTATGACAGACAAGAAGGAGAGAGGGAGAGGAAAATGGATAAAAAAAAGAGGGTAATAGGAGACACAGGTAATAAATACAAGATGAGAAGGGGGAGGAGGAAGAAGCACAACTGAGATTAGAACAAGAACAAGGAAAGAAAGAAAGAGAGAGAGAGAGAGAGAGAGAGAGAAAATATGAGGAGGTAAAGTGAGAAGATAGATAGATAGATAGATAGATAGATGGATAGAAGCACCACCACCAACAACCACCCTCCCCCTACCACCATCCCCACCCCCTACCACCACCACCAACCTCCCCCCTCCCCAACACCATCCTCCCTCCCCCCCACCACCAGCACCCTCCCCCCTCCCCAACACCATCCCCACCCCCTACCACCACCACCAACCTCCCCCCTCCCCAACACCATCCTCCCTCCCCCCCACCACCAGCACCCTCCCCCCTCCCCAACACCATCCTCCCTCCCCCCCACCACCAGCACCCTCCCCCCTCCCCAACACCATCCTCCCCCCCCCCCACCCACCACCAGCGGACGACTTTTATGCAAATAAGTTGCACAAAACGCCACAAAGCAATCAAGAGGATTTTTTTTTTAAAGGATAATACCACAAGAGGTGACTTTGGGTCCTCCTCCTCCTCCTCCTCCTCTTCTCCATCCTCCTCTTCGTCTTTCTCTTCCCCTTCTCCATACTCCTCCTCCTCCTCCTCTTCTTCTTCCTCCTTCTCCTCCTCTTCTTCTTCCCCCTCGTCCACCTACTAACTTAAAAGTGAATGATCCTTGGTGGTCTAGGATCGTCTATTTAGGGCCTTCCTCCTCCTCTTCCTCCTATCCCTCCTACTACTCCTCCTCTTCCCCCTCCTCCTGCTACTACTCCTCTTCTTCCTCCTCCTCCCCCCCTCTCCTCCTCCCCCCCCCCTCCCCCTCCTACTACTACTAACTTACATACTTATAAGTTAGGTGAAGAATGTATGTCCGGAGAGAGGCAAGATATGAGGACAGTGATGGAGGTCCACTGTCCTCTCCCCCCTCCTCCCTCCCCCCCCCCTCCCCCCCCACCTCCTCCTCCTACTACTACTAACTTACATACTTATAAGTTAGGTGAAGAATGTATGTCCGGAGTGAGGCAAGATATGAGGACAGTGATGGAGGTCCACTGTCCTCTCCCCCCTCCTCCCTCCCCCCCCCCTCCCCCCCATCTCCTCCTCCTACTACTACTAACTTACATACTTATAAGTTAGGTGAAGAATGTATGTCCGGAGTGAGGCAAGATATGAGGACAGTGATGGAGGTCCACTGTCCTCTCCCCCGTCAAAGAAAACGGAGTAAAAAAAAAATAAATTAGAGGCGAGACTGTAATAAATCGTGTATTCTGAGGCGTCCGAGATGGAGGAGAGGAGAGGGACTTGGTGATTGTGAAGGTGATGGTTCTCTCTCTCTCTCTCTCTCTCTCTCTCTCTCTCTCTCTCTCTCTCTCTCTCTCCTCCTATCTTCATTTGTCTTCTTTCTTCATTTCTTTCTCTTCTTCTTTTTCTTTATTTCTCTGCATCATCCCTTTAATGTTATCTCACTCTCTTCTCTATCTCCCTCCTTCTATCTTTATTTCTCTTCTTCTCTCTTCCTTTCTTTCTTTCTCTTCATCATCTCTCCCGTTTATTTACAATTTCTCTCGTTATTCTAATTTTCTCTAATTTTTCCCCCCTCCCTCTCCCTCTCCACCCCCCTGCCCCTTTTCCCTCCCACTCCTTCCTACTCCCCCTCTCTCTTATTCCCTCTCCTACCCCTCCCCTCCCTACCTCCTTCTCCCTGTCCCATCCCTCATCAAAAGACAGCTGAACGAAGGGGGAGGGGGTAAGGGAGTAAGAGGGGAGGGGATCAGGGGGTAAGAGGTGAGGGAGTAAGAGGGGAAGGGGTGAGGGAGTAAGAGGGGAGGGGGTAAGGGGGTAAGAGGGGAGGGGGTGAGGGAGTAAGAGGGGAGGGGGTAAGGGGGTAAGAGGGGAGGGGGTAAGGGGGTAAGTGGGGAGGGGGTAAGGGGGTAAGAGGGGAGGGGGTAAGAGGGTAAGAGGGGAGGGGGTAAGGGTGTAAGAGGGGAGGGGTAAGGGAGTAAGAGGGGAGGGGGTAAGGGAGTAAGAGGGAAGGGGTAAGAGGGGAGGGGGTAAGGGAGTAAGAGGGGAGGGGGTAAGGGAGTAAGAGGGAAGGGGTAAGAGGGGAGGGGTAAGGGAGTAAGAGGGGAGGGGGATCAGGGGGTAAGAGGGGAAGAGGTAAGGGAGTAAGAGGGAAGGGGGGTAAGGGAGTAAGAGGGAAGGGGGGTAAGGGAGTAAGAGGGAAGGGGTAAGGAGTAAGAGGGAAGGGGTAAGAGGGGAGGGGGTAAGGGGGTAAGAGGGGAGGGGTGAGGGAGTAAGAGGGGAGGGGGCAAGGGAGTAAGAGAGGAAGAGGTAAGGGAGTAAGAGGGAAGGGGTAAGGGAGTAAGAGGGGAAAGGGTAAGGGAGTAAGAGGGAAGGGGGTAAGGGAGTAAGAGGGAAGGGGTAAGAGGGGAGGGGGTAAGGGGGTAAGAGGGGAGGGGTGAGGGAGTAAGAGGGGAGGGGGCAAGGGAGTAAGAGAGGAAGAGGTAAGGGAGTAAGAGGGAAGGGGTAAGGGAGTAAGAGGGGAAATGGTAAGGGAGTAAGAGGGAAGGGGGTAAGGGAGTAAGAGGGGAAGAGGTAAAGGAGTAAGAGGGAAGGGGGGAAGGGAGAAAGAGGGGAGGGGGTAAGGGAGTAAGAGAGGAAGAGGTAAGGGAGTAAGAGGGAAGGGGGTAAGGGAGAAAGAGGGGAGGGGGAGACAACGACACCCACCAAAAACTGATAGAGTATTTTTTATGTAGTGTAGAATCATAGACACGTAGGAGACATACATACATACATGTACACAACACACACACACGTACACAGACACACGTACACACACAATCCCCCCCCATGAGCCGCCTCTCGCCTCTCACATCCATTTCTTTTCTTGATTCCTCTCACCTTCTTTCCTTTTAACCCTTTTATCTCTATTGTACTCTGCCTCTCTCTCTCTCTCTCTCTCTCTCTCTCTCTCTCTCTCTCTCCCTTCCATCACCCTTCCCTCCTCCCCACCCTCTCCCTCTCACCTCCCCACCCTCTCCCTCCTCCTCCCCACCCTCTCCCTTCACCTCCCCACCCTCTCCCTTCACCTCCCCACCCTCCTCCCCAAACGACTAGTCTCCCCACCAGTTAACCTCCCCCCCCCCTCCCCCGCCCCCCAAAGAGTAAGAGGCTCTGAATGCTGTGTTATGTTGAAGTGATGGAGGAGAGGCCTTTAATCTCTCTCTCTCTCTCTTTTACAGTTCTTATGTAGCATTATCTTTTATCTTTTTTTTCGTATTCTCTTTCATTCATTCATTCATTCATTAATATTCTCTTTTATTCACTCATTTGTTTTCTTTTTTCTTTTCATTTCATAATTTTTTCTCCTCTTTCTTTCTTCATCGCTCTTTCTCCCTCTTCTATCTTCCTTTATCTTTCCTCCATCTTCTATCTTCCTATATCCTTCCATCCTCTTCTCTTTTCCTTCATTTTGTCTCCTTCCTTCCCTCCCCCTCTTCCCTCCTTTCTCCTTCATCTTTCTTCTCTTATCCTTCCTTCATCCTCCCTCCCTCATTCCTTCATCTTCCCTCTCCATCTATCATATTCCCTCCTTTCTCTTCCTTCCTTCCTCCATCTTCCCTTTCCCCCTTCTTACTCTTCCTCCCTCCTCTCCCCTCCTCTTCCTTCCTCTTCACACATCGTTAAGGGCTAAGATAATACACACACACACACACACACACACACACACACCACTCTCTCCCAAACACACTCTCCCGACAAAAACACAAACAACACCTATACAGTGATTGAGTGCGTGCGTGCGTGCATGAGTGCATGAAAGAGTGCGTGTGACTAGTGACAGCCCTCATCTGCCAATATTTATCGTCCATGGTCTCATATTGTTTCCCCACAAAGTATGCTGCACAGATAGTTGTTTTAGCTACTGTACGTACAAGTGAGTAAGTGACATGCTTGAGTGAATGTACGTGTGCGTGCGTGAGTGCGTGAGAGAATACACGAATGAGTGACTGTCTGCTTGAGTGAAAATAAGAATCCCTGTCTGCCAGAATGAATGAATGAGTGTTTAAATAAGTGCGTGAGAGTGCGTGAGAGTGCGTGAGAGTGCGTGAATAAAAACCACAGATATACATAATCACAGCATAGCGCCCTAGGGAAGAGAAGAAACACCACACACACACACTCAACACACCTCCACACTAACGCACAACACACCCTACACCCCACAACACACACCCCCACACCCCACAACACATACCCCACAACACACTACACTACACCCCCACCATACCACAACAATATCAGATGCCAATATGTTCCCTCCCTCTCTCTCCTTTGAAGCTTCATCATGTTAATATCCCTAATGGCACCCCCCCACCCCTCCACCCCCCACACCCCCACACCCCCCCCCCCCTGACCCTCATGCTGGTATACGTAGTGGGAAAAAAAACTTATTAATTATTAAATGGAGTGTTGACATTTTTTTTTTCACTGATATTATTATTTGTGTTGTTTTTGTTGTTGTTGTTGTTATTACGTATTGTTGTTGTTGTTGTTATTGCGTATTGTTGTTGTTGTTGTTATTGTTACTTGCGTTGTTAATATTATTGTTGTTGTTGTTGTTGTTATTATTATTATTATTTTTATCCTTTGTATGACGGAATTGTCAAGGAAAAATTGTCAGCCATTATCGGTAAATGATAGATAGATAGATAGATAGACACAGACAGACAGAGAGAAAGACAGAGAGACAGACAGAAAGATATAGATAGCCATATGTCTATTAACCCTAACCTACTAAATCTCAACCACTATCATCATCCCCCAGACAAAAACTGAAGGCAGCCATATGTCTTCGCCCCAGCCATAAGTCTAAGGGAGTTCAGTTGGCTGTGTCCGAGTTATCGAGGCGGTGATACTCATTATGCAAATTACAAGCACTTGAATTTACGGCTCAACACATTGATATTATTGTATTAAAGAGACGCTGTTGAATCCCTCCTTCCTTTCTTCCTTCCTTCCTTTCCGTCTTCCTTCCTTCGTTCCTGCTCATCAAAAACCACTTGAGACTCTTAGGCGCACCCACCTCTGTGAGACTCTAGACGCCCCCTCCCTCCTCTGTGAGACTCTAGACGCCCCCTCCCTCCTCTGTGAGACTCTAGACGCCCCCTCCCTCCTCTGTGAGACTCAAGACGCCCCCCTCCCTCCTCTGTGAGACTCTAGACGCCCCCCTCCCTCCTCTGTGAGACTCTAGACGCCCCCTCCCTCCTCTGTGAGACTCTAGACGCCCCCTCCCTCCTCTGTGAGACTCTAGACGCCCCCCTCCCTCCTCTGTGAGACTCTAGACGCCCCCCTCCCTCCTTTGTGAGACTCTAGACGCCCCCCTCCCTCCTCTGTGAGACTCTAGACGCCCCCCTCCCTCCTCTGTGAGACTCTAGACGCCCCCCTCCCTCCTCTGTGAGACTCTAGACGCCCCCTCCCTCCTCTGTGAGACTCTAGACGCCCCCTTCCCTCCTCTGTGAGACTCTAGACGCCCCCCTCCCCCCTTTGCTGTCGTAAACAAAAAGGCCGAGAAATAACAGGATTACGTGTATCAGACGTCCCCTTCAAGGTCAGGAGGGGAACCAACTTTCTTAGCCCAAGTTTGTGTCGCAAAAAAAATATATTTGGGAGGAGGAGGAGGAGGTGGTGGTGGTGGTGGAGGACGAGGACGAGGAGGAGGTGGTGGAGGAGGAGTTAGTGATGATGGTAGTGATAGTGAAGGAGGAGGTTCGGAGGTGTTGAAGGTGGATAAGAAGGGAATTAGTGGTGGTGGAAGAGTTAGTAAAGGAGGAGGAAGATAAGGAGGTAAAGCAGGAGGTAGAGGAGGAAAGGTGTGCACAGTAGGAGATCAGATCGACACTATCCCTCCTTTCCTCTCTCCTTCCTTCCTTCCTTCACCCCTCCATCATCCACCGCATCAATCCCTTTAATTCCTCCCCACACACACACACACACACACACACACACACACACACACACCATTAACAGAGTAAAGGTAGTGGTGGTGGTGGTGTAGTGGTCATAACAATAAGCCCGACATCCCAAAGTACTACCATCGACCTTCCCCCGCCCCCCACCACCCAACCCCCAGGTGAGATACAAGGTACATTAGAGGTCATAACAGGTAGCCAGGTAGAGCGCGGCGTGTATACCTGCTCTCTCTCTCTCTCTCTCTCTCTCTCTCTCTCTCTCTCTCTCTCTCTCGATTTATGGTATACACAAGGCTGCAGTAACACTTGGCTAGCCTCCTAATCTGTGTTTGTTGTTACGAGTATGTATGTATGTATGTATGTGTGTGTGTGTGTGTGTGTGTGTGTGTGTGTGTGTGTGTGTGTGTGTGTGTTAGACCCGCTTATCATATTACCGGGGCTACGACTGTGTTAACTATACTAGTATTTTTATTTGTATATTATTATCGTTACTATCATTATCATCATTATTATATTATCATCATTATTATTAGAAGTATTATTATCATAATTATCATTATTATCGTCATTATTGTTATTATTACTACTATTACTACTACTACTACTACTACTACTACTATCATGACTAACACACTACCCGACCTCCCAGATATAAATACCGAATCTCTAACCACTGGCCATAAACCTCGACTCAACCATCGTCTATATTAATAAACCACAACAAGATCCTGGATATTATCGATAATAAGCAATTTCCTTCATTACAACCTGGAGTTATGGCCACGGAGGACTAGACTGGGGCGAGGGGGAAGGGGGGAGGAACCGGGTGGTGGTAGGTCATCATCACCCCCCTCTTCCTATCTACCCCCCCCCCCCCTCACATCGAGGAAAATCACGAGCGTTACAGGTCGATAACACTAGACGGGAAATAGAATGGGTAAATAATTACGAAAAACATTAGAAAATCCAAACCAGTCTCCCGTAAATCACAGTGATACCCTTATGGAGAAGGAAAACCCATCTATTAGTCACCAATAATGCCCAGATAGAATACAAAAGCAGAGGCACCCTCCTGGGCCTGCATATATCCACGACAGGTTACTCCCATCATGTCCACAGCAGGATGGAAAAGGCAAGAAGAGAGCTGACAAAACTATACTGTTTTAAAGCGCTTCCTGAGAAAATAAAACTACTCCTGGTGACATCATTTATCATACCGATATTAACTTACCAAGCAGTACCTCGTCATACTGTGAACACCACAGCCGAGATACATAGAGACCTGAGAATGAAACCCATCAAGCAGCAGCTGCACACCCTGGCCAGCAGAATCTGGCTAAAGATAGAACGATCAGAGCAAGAACTCCTTCAAAGACTCCCACCAGACAACGACAACAACTATACATGGTTCCCCAAAAGTTACCAATTCTCAAAAGGTCCATTACCACCCCCGATCTACACAGCCAGGCAATCGACAACCTCCCTAGACCAGCATCCGCCAGTAGCGTCGGCGGAATGTGAAATAAGGCCCTTAAAACACCCATATATGGGACAGGGTAGGATGTCTAGTTCCCTTACTAACCCATGACACAACCCTAACACACTATTAGCTTAGCTAGGCGGTCAGCCCGCCTTCTCTTACCTCCTCCTAAATTTCTTCAATTTCCGAACTATAACTTCCTTCCCCCCTCCTTTAATCTTCTTTCATCCCTCCTTTCTCTACAAAAAAACAGGTATACGTACGTACACACACACACATTCAATGCTTATATAAGAATGGTTAGGTTAGGTTAGGTTAGGTTGTAGGACTGAGTCTCATAAACTGGTGAGTGCTTGAGTCAACACCTTATTATATATGCATAACGCGACTACTACTGCTGCTGGCTGACGTCTGCGACACACACACACACACACACCACTTGTTCATGCAGTAGCTGTCAACCTCAACAGTCCTCAGAGATTCCTATGATAAACTTTCCTCCTGACTGCTGACGTGAGAACGCATATAATTGCCTCACTAAAGCCCCAACATAAAATAAAGAAGACTGCATTGTAAATGGCGTCGGAACAGCGCTGAGACTCTACCTCCCCCCACCCCCCTCCTCCGCAGGGTGACGTGATGAGGTAGGTATCTGCGTCACTTTCAAAATAACGGTATATAAACATGGCAGTCAAAATGGTACTAAAATTGCGCTGAGACTCTATCGGTGTCTTATTTTATATTTCAAGTTTAGTTAGGTTAGGGTAGTGTTAGTTCAGCGTTAGGTTAGATTAGGTTAGAGTCAGTTAGGTTATGGTTAGAGTCAGTTAGGTTATGGTTAGAGTCAGTTAGGTTATGTTAGAGTCAGTTAGGTTAGGTTAGAATTGAGTTAAGTTAGGTTAGGTTAGGTAAAATAAGCAGAGGGGCGGATCATTATTTTCTTCCTCCCATCTTGTCATCAGAGAGGCAGAGTATTGTGTTGATGTTGCAATGAGTGGAGAAAAATCCTTTTGCAATTTCATCATGAGAGAGGGAGGGGATGGAGGTATTGAGAGGAGGGGGGGGAGGGGAGGGGAGGGAGGGTGAGAAAGAGGAGGAGGGAGGGTGAGAAAGAGGAGGAAGGAGGTAGAGAAGAGGGGGAGGGGAGAGGAGAGGAGAGGAGGGGAGGGGAGAGAAAGGTGGGAGAGGAGAGAGAGATGAAAGAAGGGAGGGGAGAGAGATGGAAGAGAGGAGGAGAAAGAGAGAGTAGTGAGGGAAGAGAGATGGAAGAGGGGAGGGGAGAGAGAAAAGAGAGAGGGGTGGAGGAGAGAGAGATGGCAGAGTGGAGGGAGGGAAGAGAAGGAATAGGGAAGGGGAGATGGGGGGGGGGGTGTTGCAATATCATCTTATAGTTTGTTATTGAAACTAGTTTCTTAATAGAGACCCTAGGGAGATATCATCCCCACCCTTCCTCCCTTTCCCTTACTCCTACCCTCAACTCCTCACTTCTCTCCCCTAATCAACCCCCTCCCTCTTACTCCTACTCATCAACCTCCTCGCCACTAACCCATCACCCCTCCCTCAACCCCCCCCCCCTTTCTCTTCAACCTCTCACCTCCCCCACACCCTCACCCCCACCTCCCCCACCAACCCTCAACTCCCCCACACCCTCACCCCACCAACCCTCACCTCCCCACACCCTCACCCCACCAACCCTCACCTCCCCACACCCTCACCCCACCAACCCTCACCTCCCCCACACCCTCACCCCACCAACCCTCACCTCCCCCACCAACCCTCACCTCCCCCACACCAGCCACTCTCGTAATAAACTCAAGACATTAAAAGTTTTACGCCACAAGTTATTACAAGGTTTTAATATTTTTTCCACGGCGTCTTTTGTTTGTGTTCCTGTAAATACAACGAGTCTCAAAAAAATGTATACACACACACTGGCTTACACGACTCCCACGGCGATCGCATTAAACACCTATACTTACATCAATATTGTCCTTATTTATGAAAGACCTCACATATCAACATTGTCCTCACCTGTAGGAATACCTGAATACCTGGCAAATCAACACGTGAGGAACAATGCCGATATTATAGTACAAGTTTTCACGAGATCACCACGAGAGAATGGTCAGGCAGTGTGTATACATTTTTCTGAGACACTTCTATGTTATTAATAAATGTTTGTGGTTGTCTTTTGAAATACTTCTTTCATAATGTTGCTTTAATTAAAAGCTAAGACGCAATATACAGCAGGTCTGGCGCATTATTCTCCTAAGTAGATAGATAGATAGATAGATAGATAGATGGGAAGAGAGAGAGAGAGCGAGAAATAGGTAGATACACAGATATTTAATCGCTTTACACGTTTGCATTGAATCCGCCGCGTGTTTACAGTACATAGACGCTGTAGGTAAACGCTCATAACATCTCACCAGACCTTTACATAATGCCATGAACCACCACCAGACAACAGCAGAGTGAACAAACCCCCTGGGGCTCTGATACTAAGATGTTAACTAGATTTACAGGTTTAGAGCCCCATCAATTCAGCCCGAAACACTGGAGGAATAGGGATAGGTTTTCAGGCCTCTGTTGATGCTTCTCCTACCGACCACCGCCTGGCTCCTCCTCCTCCTCCCCCTTTTCTAAACTCTGGGTCGAAGTTCCTACGCGATTATTGTTTAGATAGACGAAAGATAAACAGCGAAATCGTGCAAGGAAACTGGGTGCCGGGGAGCAATTAGCAAGTTGACAGATAAAGCACCGATGGAGCCGTAAATCCAGAGATTCCTTAGCTGTTAGTTCCACCCGTCGACGCTAAACTGTTCCCACTGTTCCACCCTCCCTATACTATTCCTACAATACACCACTCCACTATCACCATCACGTATATAAGAAACAAAAATTTGACCTTTTTGTTTCACTGTGTCTCTAACTGTGTTCTGTGTTGGTATTTCTTAATTGCCTTAATGTTAAACGTCATTTCCTCTTTTATTTACAGCTTTATCCTCCTCTGGGTGCAGCGCCCGGCAGCCTCCACCAATCAACAGCCTCCGTCCAGCCTTTCCCTCCAACTGTCCGGAACATTGCAAGACTTTTATGACTTTGATTTAACCAATTCAATTCGACCTCAGAAAATAAATATTCCTGAAAAACAAAATCCCAATCAGGAAAACAAAATATAACACACCCTAAATAATAATAATAATAATAATAATAATAATAAATTCAAAATACGCGTCTCCTTAAATGAGTTACAACATTTAAGCCAATATAATCTAACGACATGATTCGGACAAAAGAAAATACATTAAAGATACCCCCCCCCCCCCCAATGAGAATAACACAAGATAAATTAACCAATATCTTAACAAATGGACGAACGAAGAGTCACATAGAGTCATTATTTTTCGCAGAGTTGAAACATAAAGCTATATGTGGTCCCGGAAGAAATAAGTAATTACCGAAATACCGTAAAAATAAAAAAAGATAAATTAAGTTGAACCCAAGTGATATATTGTGGTGGCTGTCTCTTAGAAGCTGCGGTGATGATGATGATGATGATAATAATAACTACAATAATAATAACAATAATAGCCCACCTTGGTCGTTCAATAATTCACAGCAGTATCACAGACTCGTTAATCAATTCTAAATTAAAATAAGCCTGCATGATTGATGTCCTTTAATATTATAGTTTTCTTTGATAATAAACTGATATTTTTAACGATTTCCCTTACGTTTAGCAGTAGAAATAACACACACACAAGCACGTACACACATGAGCGTACATACACACACAA
The DNA here is from genome assembly GCA_958450375.1 of Homarus gammarus. NCBI lineage: Eukaryota > Metazoa > Arthropoda > Malacostraca > Decapoda > Nephropidae > Homarus > Homarus gammarus. The sequence goes on along the minus strand of CAUDMG010003705.1, from coordinate 327,314 downwards.
ACACGTGCACAAATACATATATACACACTTGCATAAATCATATATACATACACAAGCACGTACACACATAAACGTATAATACACATGAACACGTACACACATAAACGCATAATACACATGAGCACGTACACACATAAACATACATTTACACGTAAGTACGCACATACATAGAAGCATACACACGCACACACACACCTACATACATACACACACAAGCAGGTACACACACACATTAGATAATAACAATATAATCCAGCCAACATAATGGTTAAGAAGGAAATAAAGATGTGGTAACACTGGCTAGCTTGATGATGATGATGATGATGATGATGATAATGATGATGATGATGATGATGATAAGAAAATAATAATAATAATAATAATTTCGTTTATATCATGATTAATATTATTTTTATTATCATTTTTAATATTATTGGTAGTAGCAGTAGTAGAGTATTATTATTATTATTATTATTATTACTATTATTATTATTATTACTATTATTATTATTCTTAGTATTATTATTATTATTATTATTGTCATCATAATTGTTGTTTAGTTATTTTCATTATACAGAGTAACAAATGAGTAACATGAATAAATGGAAACTCTCTCTGTCCAATTACCACTCACCCACCACACCAGTAGCCACACGTAAACACCAACCCACAGACATAATGAAAACCCCCGCTGCTGCGATTGGATATCAACAACACCCAACCAACCAATCACAAACGCCCTTACTGAACGTTTGAACGAGACGGGGGGGTTAGAGGGGCCTGGGGTGGTTGTGGGGGAGGGGCCATATACAAATATATAAACATTTACCACATCATCTACATACAGAATATATATAAATTTGAGTGGTTGTTAATGCATGCAGTTGCCACACGGTGTTAGATCAAAATGACATTAGGGTGGCAAGAACGCGTCGCTATCCGATACATCAGCCGCTCGAAATATCTGGGTTTGAATTTAAATACCCGGCGTGGTGTATTTCTGTTGTATACGTATTAATATATTAATATGTGTGTGTAATATGTATGTATGTATGTATGGTGTAATGGTCAGCATGCTCGCCTCGCAAGCGAGCGGACCCGGGTTCGATCCCCGGGTTTCTTTACGCCATTTGCCTCTGTCTACCCAGCAGTAATTGAGAACCTGGATGTTAAAGGATTTGCGGATCGTGTTCCGGAGTAATGGTTAGCCAGTGCAGTTGGCGAGTTGTCCGGTCTTCTCGGACTATTCCTTAACACTGGGTCATGCAACTCGTTAACTTAGCGTGTGGTTGTTGTGTTGGCGACAACTTCTACACCTTAAACAAATTCACGCCTAGGTGGCCCTTGGGCCGGCCATCCTCGTTACACGAAGGGCAACCATTATGGATGTATGTATGAATCTATCTACGAGTTGAGAAAAATTAAACAGACAAACAAACAGAAAAGAGAAAATGATAAATGAGGGACAGACAGACAGACAGAGACAAACAGAGAAAAGGCGACGGAAAGGAAGAGAAATGAGACAGAGAGAGAGAGAGAGAGAGAGAGACTGCAAAACCTCAATAACACATTAGCACAAATTTTCAGGTCATTAAAGCGCTTCTACTCAAGTTAATTAATCCAATCAAGTATATAATAAAAATTCAACGCCACAAGAATTCAACAGTTGATACAGACATAAATACGGAAAACGCTTGATACAGACATATACAGTCACAAGAATTCAACGCTTGATACAGACATTTATACAGTCACAAGAATTCAACGCTTGATACAGACATATAGTCACAAGAATTCAACGCTTGATACAGACATATAGTCACAAGAATTCAACGCTTGATACAGACATATACAGTCACAAGAATTCAACGCTTGATACAGACATATAGTCACAAGAATTCAACGCTTATATCCATTACCACAAGAATTCAATGCACACACACGCAAGGTCTCTTTTTTTTATTATATAACGTCAAATACTGATTAAAAATTAGCAAATGCGTCGAGCCGAATTCATTTCAGTAATTAAATAGACATTGGCTTAATTACCTTTCCTACCTACATACTGATGCACATTTAATACATTTTTTCATAATAAATTTGGGTGTTTGATAGAGGGATTGCGGGTGGGGGTGGGGTGTGGGGGGTGGGGTGTGGGGGGGGTCGGGGGTGTGGGGTGGTGTGGTGGGAGGGTGGGTGTGGGAGGGTGGGGGTTTGGTTAATGGAAGGTAATAGTGCTGTACGGGGTGAGGTGGGGAGGGGATGTGTTGTGGTGGTAGGGGTGAGGTAGGGAGGGGATGTGTTGTGGTGGTAGGGAGGGGTTTGTGGGGGTGAAAGTTGGCTAGTGGTGCTGGGGGTTAGAGGTGGGGAGGGGGTGATGATTGTTGTTGTGGTGGTGGTGAGGATGGAGAGGGAAGGGTGTGTTGTGTTGGTGGGGAAGAGACCACCACCACCACCACTACCATACCACTACATCAGCACACGCCACCATAACCAACTCATCACTACCACACCATCACACCAACCCGCCCAAACCCACCACCACCACACCTCAGGGTAATCTTCACAAAAAGCCCCGCCATTAACACTAAGCTCTCGCCTGTCCTGACCCACGACACAGAGGAGCCACTTGGTCAGGCCAGATTCAACTGACTTCTTCTGCAGAAACCTGTTAAGAGCTAGTGCCAGGCACTATAGTGTAATGTCAAGTGTTATCTAGGAGTGCCAGGCACTGTGGTGTAGTGCCAAGTGTTATCTAGGAGTGCCAGGCACTGTGGTGTAGTGCCAAGTGTTACCTAGTAGTGTCAGGCTCTGTAATGTAGTGCCAAGTATCACCTGATAACGAAATTGTTACCTAATAGTGCCACATATTACCTACTAGTACCATATACCACCTAGTCTTCCTAACACGGCGGAAGACTTCATGAATCAATAAGACCATCAGAACGAACCCACCATAACCACCTGCTCAATAATTCACAATAAATACAAAAATTACAATAAAATCACAGGAGGGTAAATGTATCCGATATCTGACTTCACATTGGTATAGCCTGTGAGGTGTCTGGCTAGTTTCCCGAACAATGTGGTTAGGTTTATGTTTTGACTTAACTCTCAACATTACTATACGTTCAGTTGCGAGGAAATATTGAACGTACGACCCTTTGTGAATCCAGAACATTTTTATTGGGTGGAACATGTGTGTTGTAAGCGTAAATTCTTGCCGCCGTCTCGTTCAACAGCATGTGTAGAGGGCAGGCGGTGGCATTGTTGTGGTTTCTATAATACCATCAAGAATATGAATTTTGGGGGGGCAGTATTCCATGTCATAATTCACTTCAATGGGTCTCGGGAAGCAACAGAATTCATTAATTTTTTATTCATCATTGCTCAATGTATATACAGTAAGATGACAACCAATAGAAAAGAAATCACCGTTTCAAAACATATGACGTCATTTTATATCACGGACCAATACGACAACGACTTCTCCAGAATTATTATACATCACATCACGTCATATCAACTGATGGACCAATGAGAAAAACTAAAATCCAAGACAACTGACGTCACAACTCACAGATTTATCTCACGGACCAATAAAACACCGATTTTCCTACAAACATCACACGTCATTATTTGCGGACCAATGAAAAAACCTCTACCTTTAAAACAATGACATCACAACTTACGTCATCAGGCCTCACGAACCAATAAAACAGCGAATTTCCTCAAAACATCACACATCATCACTGGTGAACCAATGAGAAAACCTCCCCTTGATAACATATGACGTCGTATCTCACGTCATGGCGGGTGGCTGGCCAATGAGACGCCACAGCTGGCCTCGCGCTCCTCCTCACCAACACTACGACAAAACACACGTCAACAGACCACCGTGAGAAATCAGAAGCTGCAGGCGAAAGACGTAAAGATCTACACGACGCCTTTCTTTTTCCTGAAGGCGGTGAGGGAGAAAGAGAAGAGAGGAAAAAGAGAATAAAAAGAACAGAAGACGAAGGAGATAGAGAGAAAGACAGAAGAATCAAGAAAACTCGCATTAAGAATACAGATAAAACTTAAAATGACGAATAAAACGAGACGGAGAAATTCTTAGAAAAAAATCAGGATAGATAAACCGAAAGAAAAAAAAAGGAGAGACAGATAAGAAGAGGGAAAAGTGAGAGATAGAGATAAGAAGGAGGTCATGGAGAAGACAGAAACCCCTCCACCACTCCCACTACCACACAACCAACATTCAAACATCAACTCCACCACCATAACCACCACAAACACTCCACATTGTTCGGAAGTAAAATTCTGGTGAAGTGAGAAGCTATTTACATCACTGACTGACTGACTATGCCTGACTGACTCCTTTACTGACTGACTCACTCATCCTTCCAATCCATTTAATGTAACTTTGTTAAAAACTAAAGATAAATTAACTTGTCCTAAAGTTAACTAAATGGAGAATGGCACTCACTCACTCTCGTTCATTTTCTAATAGTGGCTCGCTCATTCACTCACTCACTTCCTAATTCTCTCTCTCTCTTCATAACTCACACACTCACTCTCGCTCACACACTCACTCTCGCTCACACACACACACACACACACACACACACACACACACACACACATACCCGTCGAAATGGTTCACTAATGGCGGATAAAAAATGGCATGGCGTCAAACTATCAATGTAACTCTCTCTCTCTCTCTCTCTCTCTCTCTCTCTCTCTCTCTCTGGCTTCAATTAACGAGAATAAAGGTGTGATTATTTTTTCTCCCCCCGTTTTAACAATCCTGCCAGGTGACGAAAATTAGTCAGTTCGTCTTACCTGACTTTAACCCTTCGAGTACGATGACTTTTCTTGAGTATGATTACTTAATTTTTGAGTAATGACTTAACTTCTTGAGTACGATTACCTAGGCCATCCGTGGGCGGGGGGGGGGTGCACGAGGTATAGTGTGGTGCACGAGGTATAGTGTGGTGCGTGAGGAGTGGTACACGAGGTATAGTGTGGTGCGTGAGGAGTGGTACACGAGGTATAGTGTGGTGCACGAGGTATAGTGTGGTGCGTGAGGAGTGGTGCACGAGGTATAGTGTGGTTCCCGAGTGGTCGACTTCGCAAAATACAGGATTAATGGACAAAGTTCGGGAGACTGTGACACGGAGGTGATGTGTGGCCGACTCCAGGGTCCTGATGCTCCATTCTGGCCAATCACAGCCTACCATCACCTGCTTGGCCCGACGAACTGACCAATCACCGTTCATCATACTTGCTAGGCCCAGCAAAATGACCACTCACAGGTCACCTTCACCAGTCAGGCCCGACTAACTGACCAATCAGTCCACCGTCAAATTTTGTTGAATATAATTGCATTTCATTATTTTTTTATTTAATTTATTGTATATTTTATTAATACAGTCATTTTTAAAACTTCATAACAAACTATGATATATATAACTCATGTCATTCAGGCAGGCATATTGGAATGAAATTTGATTCGAAGTTGTTTTAAATGAGAGAGAGAGAGAGAGAGAGAGAGAGAGAGAGAGAGAGAGAGACCGTCAACCTCCTGTATAAGTTGATAACCCTCCCCCCCCCCCCTCTTTCTTCTTCTCCATTTATTCCCTTTACACACATTTTCTTATTCTCCTTCCTCTTCTTCTTCGTCCCTCCCTCCCTCCTCCTCCTCCCTCTCATCCCCTCCTTCATCTCCCTCCTCCTCCCCCTCATCCCCTCCTTCATCTCTCTCCTCTTTCCTTCTCCTCCTCTCCTCAACTTCCTCCTCCTCCTCCTCCCTTCCTCAACTTCTTCCTCCCCTACAATTTCCACCTCTTCCTCCCCAATCTTCTCCTCCTCCTCCTCCCCAATCTTCTCCTCCTCCATCTCCTCCTCCTCTTCCTCCCCAATCTTCTCCTCCTCCATCTCCCACTCTCCTCAAACTACTCTTCGTAAAGTTTATTCAAGAAGCGATAAGTTTAGAATGGAGGGAAGACGAATGAAAATGTTCCAACTCAATCCAAGGGGACAAGAGGTTTATGTACAGTAGCGCTGCTTGGGCGAACGAACGGGTGTCTGGCGAAGCTTCTCCAAAGTAATGCAGAGTATATAAGGTGAGCGAACGGGCGTCGGGCTAAACTTACAATAACACGTCACTGAGGGTTGGAGGAGAGAATTTGCTTGGCGTTGTTAAATTCTCGTGCTGACGTTGTCGTTTTGTTTATAGTGTAGTCTTACGTTATCGTCGCTATCTACGTTGTTATCGTTTGGCTGGGTCTGTGTTGTTCGTGTGGTACAAGGCATAGTAAACATCACACACACACACACACACACACACACACACACACACACACACACACACAAACACACACACACACACCCAGGAAGTGACAGCAGCCTCCAACATTACCAATAACTGATACGAGAGAACATGACAGATATAAGGGGAGGGAAGAGCGAAGGAGAAGTGTGTGGGAAGAATAAGTGAGAGGGAGAGGAGAGGAGGTAACCAATGCGTCACCCCCCCCCCCCACACACTAATGAGTATCCACAACAGGTATATAAAACACAACAATTAGCCAGTGTGTGTGTGTTCTGTTATACGAGCCTTGTGTTAACACCTGGGGCACTGACGGGTTACCTGCCAGCTGATGATGATGATAATAATAATAATAATAATAATAATAATAATAATAATAATAATAATAATAATAATAATAATAATAATAATAACAGTGACAATATCAGATCGCTATAAACATTTTGCACCCGCGTGTGTGTGTGTGTGTGTCAGCTGGCTGCCACACCAAGACACACACAACAAAGAGAATAATGAAAACTGGATGGTTGAGGTGATGAATAATGGATGAAGAGGAGAAGGAGAAGGAAGGGGAGGAGGGGGGAAGGAGGGAAAGGAAGAGGAGGGGGGAAGGAGGAGGGGGAGGGGGAGGGGGAGGGGGGAGGAGGAGGAGGAGGAGAGTGACAAAGGCAGTGTGTAAATCACTCATGAAAAAGAGTAATGGACAGTAAATTCTGGATAACCGAGGAGGAGGAGAAGAAGAGAAGGGGGAAGAGGAAGAAGAGAAGGGAAGAGGAAGAAGATGAAGAGAAGGAGGAGTAGAAAGAAGAAGAACAACAACAAAGAGTATCAAGACCCCACGTACTTCCTTTAAAATATAAAACGTAGTTACACACACACACACACACACACACTAACCAACTAACAACACTGTCACTAACTACACACTATACAGTACGTACTCTCCTCGACCATCCTGATCTGCCGGTGAAGGTCCAGTCGTCTCTCGAAAATCAACCTAACCCTCGCTGGAAGAGACGACCTGACGTGACAAAAGTGTAAAAAAAAAAAAAAAAAAATTAAAATATATCGTTCACATTTTTCTACAGCATTCAAATACCTGTGCTTGAACCATTGACAAAATCTTCCTTCCGTCCTTCCTTCCCTACCATGCTTGAACCATTGACAAAATCTTCCTTCCCTCCTTCCTTCCCTACCATGCTTGAACCATTGACAAAATCTTCCTTCCCTCCTTCCTTCTCTACCATGCTTGAACCATTGACAAAATCTTCCTTCCCTCCTTCCTTCTCTACCATGCTTGAACCATTGACAAAATCTTCCTTCCCTCCTTCCTTCTCTACCATGCTTGAACCATTGACAAAATCTTCCTTCCCTCCTTCCTTCTCTACCATGCTTGAACCATTGACAAAATCTTCTTTCCTTCCTTCCCTACCATGCTTGAACCATTGACAAAATCTTCCTTCCCTCCTTCCTTCTCTACCATGCTTGAACCATTGACAAAATCTTCCTTCCCTCCTTCCTTCTCTACCATGCTTGAACCATTGACAAAATCTTCCTTCCCTCCTTCCTTCTCTACCATGCTTGAACCATTGACAAAATCTTCCTTCCCTCCTTTCTTCCCTACCATGCTTGAACCATTGACAAAATCTTCCTTCCCTCCTTCCTTCCCTACCATGCTTGAACCATTGACAAAATCTTCCTTCCCTCCTTCCTTCTCTACCATGCTTGACAATCCTTCCTTCTCTACCATGCTTGAACCATTGACAAAATCTTCCTTCCCTCCTTCCTTCTCTACCATGCTTGAACCATTGACAAAATCTTCCTTCCCTCCTTCCTTCTCTACCATGCTTGAACCACTAACAAAATCTTCTTTCCTTCCTTCCTCTCTACCAGCTGAACCATTGACAAAATCTTCCTTCCTCCTTCCTTCTCTACCATGCTTGAACCATTGACAAAATCTCCTTCCCTCCTTCCTTCTCTACCATGCTTGAACCACTGACAAAATCTTTTTTCTTTCTTTCCTTCCTTCCTTCAAATCTTCTTTCCTTCCTTCCTCTCTTCCTTCCTCCTCCAACCCCTCAACCCCCAGGTACCAATTTTCGTCGCCTCGCCTCTTGAAAACTTTCGACAGTGTGCCTCTTTTATCTCTCTCGTGTGTGTATGTATGTGTGTGTGTGTGTGTGTTTGTTTTATGTAACCTAACCTAACCAAACCTAACCTATAACTTAACCAAACCTAACGTAACGTAACCTAACCCCTCAAGGTGACATTAAGGTACGGTATTATAATCTTCAGGTGGTCCCAATTCACACACACACACACACACACACACACACACACACACACACACACACACACACACACCACCTTCATAACCTGCCCGTGAGGAACTGCATGAGAGACCTGAGCCACAATACCTCCCCACACTTTCCCTCCTGCAGGCACGGTGATAGGTGGTAATGGAGGAGGAGGGGGAGGATCAGGGGGAAGGGGTAGGAGGAGGAAGAAGCGGGCACAGGAGGGAGGGAGAGGGAGGAAGGGGGGAAGGGAAGGAGGAAGGAGGAAGGAGGGAGGGGGGAGGAGGAAGGAGGGAAGGGGAGGGGGGAGGCACAAAGAGGAGGGGGGGTAAGCTAACTGGTATTACACGATCTAAAGTCTTTTGGGAACAGCACCAGCAGCGTCTTCGTCAGTAGTAAAGATGCGAGAGAAGAGAAGAGAAGGCGTGTCCTCTACGTCATCTACAGTGATCAGGTTGAAAGGTGTAGGGATTGGTATTTGATAGTGTGGTGAGGTGAAGGGGTGCTTGGAGTGTGTGTGGGTGGAGGAGTGGGTGTGGGTGGAGGAGTGGGTGTGGGTGGAGGAAAGGAGGAGGAGGAGGAGGAGTGCGTGTGGTTGGAAGAGGAGTGTGTGTGGGTAGAGGACGAGGTGGAGGAGGAAGAGTGTGTGGGGGTAGAGGAGTGGGGTGGAGGAGGAAGAGTGTGTGGGGGTAGAGGACGAGGATGAGGAGGAAGAGTGTGTGGGGGTAGAGGAGGGGGGTGGAGGAGGAAGAGTGTGTAGGGTGGAAGAGGAGGTGGAGGAGGAAGAGTGTGTGTGGGTAGAGGACGAGGATGAGGAGGAAGAGTGTGTGGGGGTGGAGGAGGAAGAGTGTGTGGGGGTAGAGGAGGAAGAGTGTGTAGGGTGGAAGAGGAGGTGGAGGAGGAAGAGTGTGTGGGGTGGAAGGAAGTGGTGAACACAAAATGGTTTCAATGAGTTTAACTTTGTTTTTTTTTACTTTAATTCATCCTCTTCGTCACTTGTCAACAACTCATTACTAAGTACAGGGCATAAACATATTATCATCTCAACGTTGAACCTCTGTTGCATATTATCAACCCAAAGTTGAAACCGGTGTTGTAAACCATTCTTGTCACAACTATACAGAAGCCGACAAGAGAGAGAGAGAGAGAGAGAGAGAGAGAGAGAGAGAGAGAGAGAGAGAGAGAG
>CAUDMG010003705.1:292500-315000 GCA_958450375.1 Homarus gammarus | reverse complement strand
AGTTTGGGGGAGAGGGAAGATTAAGAAGGTTGGGGAAGAGGGGAGATTAAGAAGATTGGGGGAGGAAGATATGAAGAAATTCTGACGGGAAAAGTGAGGAACAAGTCATCTTCAAATCAATATCTACTTATTAGATCTCCCTTCCTCTCCCTCCCTTCCTCTCCCTCCCTTCTCTTTCCTGTCAATTCCAGCTACCACCCCACCTCTTCCCTCCTCCCCCGTCTCTCCCATACTCACTCCACCTGTCTTTCCCCCCCTTCCTCCTCTAACCCCCCCCTCTCAACCCCACCCACTCCACCACTCCTACCCTACCTCTAGCCTATGTCCCTAACCCCCCCCACCTCCCCCCTCCCCCTAACTCCCCCCACCCCGTCAATTTCACCTCCTTCACCATCTCCTAACAGGCTCTTTGTCAGTCCCCCTAAACTTCATCTCCCGTTTCTTGGTGAGAGGCTCCATATTCAATCCTGCCCCCCCCCCGCTCCCCCTACCCCTCCTTCCCTTACCCCTCACCTCGTCTCTCTCTCTCTCTCTCTCTCTCTCTCTCTCTCTCTCTCAATAGGTCTCTCTCTCTCTCACTCAATGGGTCTTCCTTCACTCCAAACTTTTTTCTTCGAGGCTGTGTCATGTCGACGACCTTCCCCGAAATCCATTTACAACAGTTGTGTGACTCCTCCTCATCCTCCTCCTCACCCTCCTCCTCCTTCTTCTCCTTCACACCCTCCTCCTCCTTATTCACATTCGCCATTTCCTACTCCTCCTCCTCCTCCTCTTTCTACACATCCTCCTCCTCCTTCTCCACATCTATCTTCCTCCTCCTTCTCCACATCCGCCTTCTTCTCCTCCCCTTCTTCCTTCTTATTCTCCAACCCCACCTCCCCTTTCTCATCCCCTCCTCCTCCTTCACCCCTTCCTCCCTCCCTCCTACTTAAAACATCCTCTTCCTCCCTTCTTCCTTCCTTCCTCCCTCCCTTTCCCTCCCTCCCTCCCTCTCCCCACCTTCCCTCCCTCCCTCCCTTCCCTCTCCCCCACCTTCCCTCCCTCCCTCCCTTCCCTCTCCCCCACCTTCCCTCCCTCCCTCCCTTCCCTCTCCCCCACCTTCCCTTCCTTCCTTCCTTCCCTCTCCTCCCTCACGTATTAGAGACATTAAGTCGGGTCCTCCTTCTCCATCTAAACTTTATGCTTAACATTATACGCCTGTCACCCTCCCTATGTGAGGGTGAGGGAGAGATGGGGGTGATGGAGAGGGGTGAGGGAGGGGTGAGGGAGTGATGGAGTGGGGTGAGGGAGAGATGGGGTGATGGAGAGGGGTGAGGGAGGGGTAAGGGGGTGAGGGAGGGGTGAGGGAGTGATGGAGAGGGGTGAGGGAGGGGTGAGGGAGTGATGGAGAGGGGTGAGAGAGGGGTGAGGGAGTGATGGGGTGCGGTGAGGGAGTGATGGGGTGATGGATTGGGATGAGGGAGTGAAGATAAAGGAAGTGAGGGAGTGAGAGGTGAGGGAGTGTGGGGGTAAGAGGTGAGGGAGTGTGGGAGTAAGAGGTGAGGGAGGGTGGGAGTAAGAGGTGAGGGAGTGTGGGGAGTGATAGGGGTGAGGTGTGGTATAAGGAGACTGTGGGTATACAAACAATAAACACAAACAGCAAAGGTAAACAAACAATAAACAAAGGCAGCACAGGTAAACAAAGACAAACAAAGACAGCGCAGGTAAACAAAGACAGCGCAGGTAAACAAAGACAGCACAGGTAAACAAAGACAGCGCAGGTAAACAAAGACAGCGCAGGTAAACAAAGACAGCAAAGGTAAACAAAGACAGCAAAGGTAAACAAAGACAGCGCAGGTAAACAACATAAACAATAATTTGAACCAAGATTAACCCAACACACTCCCTTATAAGCTAAACCTTCCCACCTGCCCGAGAATGTTTACAGGTATGCAGAGGTCAATTTTTAGGGTCAATGTCACTTAAAAGGTCAAAAGGTCAACAACAAAAAATTTGAATTCAAAAGGTCGAGTTCCATAATGGTCAGAAAAATATTAACTGGAAGAGAGAAATGGTTAGGTTAGGTTAGGTTATGATAGGTCAAGTTAGGTTGGGTTAAGTTAGGTTAGGTTAGGTTAGCTCAGGATAGGGTTAAATTAGCATAGGTTAAATCTGGATAGGTCAAGTTACGATGGGACAAGGTAGGCTAGGTTAGGATAGGGTTAAATTAGCATAGGTTAAATCTGGATAGGTCAAATTAGGATGGGACAAGTTAGGTTAGGATAGGGTGAAATTAGCATAGGTTAAATCTGGATAGGTCAAATTAGGATGGGACAAGTTAGGTTAGGTTAAAATCATTACTATTCCACACGATCTTCACCCAACACCAATACGGTTTTAATTGGCTTGACGTATACATGAGTTGACGGTGCTTATGTTACCTTGACCAATACACACATTAGGTTAGGTTAGGTTAGGTTAGGTTAGGTTAGAATCATTCCTATTCCACAAGATCTTCACCCAACACCAATACGGTTTTAATTGGCTTGACGTATATATGAGTTGACGGTGCTTATGTTACCTTGACCAATACACACGTTAGGTGACGACAAACACTCCAGGTTCAAAGTGCTGTCCCGGGTGTTGCCAAACTCTCCAACACTTACATGTAAACACCGACACTCACCAACCACTACTTACCACCATTACCACTACTACTACCACCACTACATACCATCACCTCCTCCCCCCCCCCACCACCATTAACACTCCCAACAACCACCACTACTACCACCACTTATCACCAACACCACCAGTTCCTAACCATCACTTCCCACTACCACCACCACTTACCATTAAACCCACCTTCAACCTGCACGATTAACCACAATCTACCACCATCACCCCCCCCCCCGCACTACTTACCACTAATCACCCACCACAACCTACCACTACCACTCGCCACCTTCACCTATACCACCAACCCTCAATCACCGTCACGAGGGGGTCACAATTGAAGTGGGATTAATTAATTACCTGAGTGAGCAACACCTGTAGACTCTCTCCAGTGAGTCTCTTGCCTACCTGAGGGAGAGAAGTGAGAGAAGAGCGTTAGGTTGTGAGGAGAGACACACACACTAACGGGGTTTGTTGTATCACGAGGCAAAATAAATGTGTATACCTGTACTGTCTATGTATATTGTTTGTACACCTAGACACAGGTAACAACGTACACACGGGTAACAACGTACACACAGGTCACAACATACACACAGGTAACAACGTACACACAGGTCACAACATACACACAGGTCACAACATACACACAGGTCACAACATACACACAGGTAACAACGTACACACAGGTAACAACGTACACACAGGTAACAACATACACACAGGTAACAACGTACACACAGGTAACAACGTACACACAGGTAACAACGTACACACAGGTAGCACAACAAACGTATACACAGGTAACAACGTACACACAGGTAACAACGTACACACAGGTAACACAACTAACGTACACACAGGTAACAACGTACACACAGGTAACACAACTAACGCACACACAGGTAGCACAACAAACGTATACACAGGTAACAAAGTACACACAGGTAACAACTAACGTACACACAGGTAACAATTTACGTACACACAGGTAACAATTTACGTACACACAGGTAACAACTAACGTACACACAGGTAACACGACTAACGCGGGAGAGACGCCAAGGCCACAGTCACGTTCCTGGGTTTTAATTCGCCCGACAACTTTAAAAAATACATTTATATTAAATTTCGTGTGACAGAACTGTTAGGTTGGGCAATTTCATGCAATCTACGCCTGATTTTCTCTTATTAATTGACCTACCTTTAATTGAGCTTTTTTTATATATTTTTTTAAACGTATCGACAAAATAAATTTTATTTTTTTATTCATAAACGATGTAAAGAAAATGGATAATGTGTATTTTATTTCATGATTTTCGTTTCGTTTTCATTTCTTGCCAAGGAAAATTTACTTCACATGTGCAGTATGTATGTATGTATGTATGTATGTATGTGTGTATGTATGTATGTATATGTCTTATTTCAATAGTTTATAATTACAGATTACATAAATCACCAACACTGGCAACAATAATATTGGTTGATTATTAAACACTGCTTCCTCGACTCTCCGATGGATGGAACCAGCAGGGGTATATACAGTACAGTACAGTGAAGACCCTCACATCTGTCAGTCCTTCCCTTCACGGACCCAAATTTTGAACATCTACACCAATACACAAAGGATCTTGGACAACCATCGACCCTCGTCGTGGGGTGACCATCAAGGAACACCACCCGGTAGTCATCTCGGTAGTGCCTCTCCAACAGTTGCTCCTGAGAGAGAGCGAGAACCTCCTGGTTGATTGGATCGATCTGAGCCGTGCTCGAGGCCGTTTGCTCCACAAACCGCTTCAAGACGGTGGCCACGATCACCTCCAGGATGTAGTGCCGACAGACACGGTGGAGGAGGCCGCGTCCGATCGGTGGCCAGTGTTTGTCGGTGTGATAGCGGCCACGAGGTCTTGCTGGACCAACCTCTCCAATGGTGTGGTGACCACTCTGGCCACGTCTTCTGATGACAAGTTAGGAGCTGACTCACTACACATAAAGTACATCTACCACGACAGTTGACTCACTGGCCATAATCTGGTACTCACGCCTTATACCTGTACTGTATACTGTACTAAGTCAGAAATATGGATATTATTAGTGGTAGTCGCATTTCATAGAGACTTAAGCTGCATCAAGATATTTAGAGAATAGTGCAACACATGCGTGATAATTGTTAGTTTCTTAATATGTTTGATAATCTCGTCAAGCTTAAAGGTGAAGTCTCTGAATCCTTAAATTTCAGTGATTACTCTTAGACATAATGCTGACATACTAATACTACTACTACTAATAATAATAATAATAATAAACAGTTTACTTAAAGAAAATATCAGTCAAGAGGCTGAGAAACACAGTCAAAACAGATACAACACAAACCACAAACGGTAACACGAAGGAGGAGGATTGGTGGGTGATGGTGGGTCATTCAACAAAAGTGCTCCTCAGTACAAAGGGAGAAACACATGGACGGGGGGGGGAGGGAGGGGGAGGGGGGGCTATACCATACAAATGAACAAGAGCCTGATAACTTCAACACACCCGTTGGTAAGGGATTAAAATTATAACATTAATGCGGGTGTAGTGTCGCACAGCTGCAGGGGGGGGGGGGTGCAGCAGATCTGTCCCCCAGATTGAAAACAGGAGACACGGTGGGTGGTGATCGGAGAGAGGGCCAGTGAGTGCCTCTGCCAGTGTGTAGTGAGTGGTTCTGAACAGGTGGACAACAGTGGCTCTCTAACACTGTCGTCCGGGGAGCCATTGTCTGGTGTTAACGGGAGTCCTCACCTGTCACTTGGTGTTGGCGGAGCTTCTCAATCCTACGTGGTGTATGTATGTATGTATGCATGTATGTATGTATGCATGCATGTATGTATGTATGTATGTATGTATGTGCGTACGTATGTATGTATGTAAAAATATATTACTGATTCTCCAACGAGAATTTTTGAAGCAGAAACTCATATAAAAAATAAATCTACGGGGAACATTTTTCGCGCATTTTTTACATAACGAAAAAATATTTTGCAAAAAAGAACAAATTTATTAATACTGTGATAAAATGGCTAACTGCATGGTTAACGTGTGTGTGTGTGTGTGTGTGTTGAGTATATAATGCACACATACAACCATAAGTAAAAGGTGTAAATGAGCACACACACACACACACACACACACATACGTACACAATAAACACATAAACACACACACAATGATACGTACACAATAAACAAACAAACACACACGTACACACTCTCACTCACATTAACTCCTATAATGGTCTCAGTAAAGGCCCTCAGAGGAAGGACAATATATAAGTATGTAAATAAGATGACTCTAATAAACTACACACGAGGAAGTTGGACCACAAATTCAGATTCTCAAAAATTCTCCTAACACACACCGGGGGATAGAATTAACTTAAGAATCTATATGAATCAGAGTCAAGATTCTAAAGAGATTCATAGGACAATTTTTCCTCGTAATTGATGTTTAACTTTGAATTCTTAAAACTAAAGAATAATCCTACGTAAAATTTTCCCCCGTAAGTAAAAATCATAAAACACGAGCTAAGATAAAATATTACATAAGTAGATATAACATACATCAAAAGAGCATAATTTAACGAAAGAGAAATTAGGAAAAGAGGTTAGTAAACACGGAGCAACAAATACGGAGGAGTAGATGTTTACGCGCGCTTTCTGTGTGTATTTTGTTTTTCCCGCCATCAGAGGAGGAAAATATTGACGCAGAGTCGACACGCTAATTTCTTCCGCGTGATCCTCCACTCTTTGCTGCTACTACACTACACCTTGTTGGCGATATTTCTCGGCGCTATTTCTTGTCCTTCTCTTTCTCATTTATTATTATTATTATTATTATTATTATTATTATTATTACATCAATGTTACTGTACATTTTTAAGCTTATTCCTCAAGTATATAAAAATAACATCGTCACACAAACATCAACAACAACAATACAGTCACACAAACAACAACAACAACAACAGTCACACAAACATCAACAACAACAATACAGTCACACAAACAACAACAACAACAACAGTCACACAGACATCAACAACAACAGTCACACAAACATCAACAATACAGTCACACAAACATCAACACCAACACAGTCACCAACCAGGTATACAGTATTAAGCTGTGAGGGATATGTGATCACGTTACCTATTTGGCCCACCATTCACACCTGCCTGGCTGGCTGGCTGGGACACCGTCATTGTTATTGTCACCTGAAGACCTTCCCGACCTCCTGATGATCTCCCGACTTCCTGATGGACTCCTCGACCTCCTGATGGCCTCCTCGACCTCCTGATGGCCTCCCCGACCTCCTGATGATCTCTCCGACCTCCTGATGGCCTCCTCGACCTCCTGATGGCCTCCCCGACATCCTGATGATCTCTCCGACCTCCTGATGGCCTCCCCGACCTCCTGATGGACTCCCCGACCTCCTGATGATCTCTCCGACCTCCTGATGGCCTCCCCGACCTCCTGATGGCCTACCCGACCTCCTGATGATCTCTCCGACCTCCTGATGGTCTCCCCGACCTCCTGATGGACTCCTCGACCTCTTGATGATCTCCCCGACCTCCTGATGGCCTCCCCGACCTCCTGATGGCCTCCTCGACTTCCTGGTGGCCTCTCCGACCTCCTGATGATCTCCCCGACCTCCTGGTGGCCTAACCGATCTCCTGGTGGCCTACCCGACCTCCTGATGACCTCCCCGACCTCCCGATGCCCTCCTCGACCTCCCGATGCCCTCCCCGACCTTATGATGATCTCCCCGACCTCCTGATGGCCTCCCCGACCTCCTGATGGCCTACCCGACCTCCTGATGGCCTCCTCGACTTCCTGGTGGCCTCTCCGACCTCCTGATGATCTCCCCGACCTCCTGGTGGCCTAACCGATCTCCTGATGGCCTACCCGACCTCCTGATGACCTCCCCGACCTCCCGATGCCCTCCCCGACCTTATGGTGATCTCCCCGTCCTCCTGATGGCCTCCCCGACTTCCTGATGACCTCACCGACCTCCCGATGCCCTCCTCGACCTCCTGATGACCACCTGATAATCTCCCCAACCTCAAAAACCAAGAGGTAATATGCTCGACCTATGCACGAGTTGCTACGACGTCTTGTGCAGTCCCTCCTGACAACACCTATGGATGAGTTACTGCATCACGTCGCCTACCTGACCTTACACAGTAGGGCAAGAGACCAGCCCCAGCCATCTATGCTGTAAATTATAATTTGTATGTCCATGTTCCTTCTCCTTCGTGCAATGAAAGTTTTTGTAAACGACCCGCCCACACCATGGCAATGTCTGTAATAAGTCATTTCTACCCAATGTATATTTTCAGCCTTTTAGTTGCTGAACCTCTTTCAATAAACTATGAATTATTATTATTATTATTATTATTATTATTATTATTATTATTATTATTATAAGTTCTAAATTACAACCCGACTGCTGAGTTCCAAGAAGTATATAACATACCATGCTTCGAGTATGTGAACCCGGAAATAGTTAAGGGGTGACGGGGGAGATACAGTCGCCTCCACTTATACCTGGTAGATGTGGCACCTCTGTAGACTGCTCATCTAACATCCTTGGTCTGGCTACTATTACAAGGTTCCTTAGGGCCATTCCGGGAGTTTTTAATAAGATGTAAATAAACACAGAGCTGCCACATCTCACATAACGCCCAAGCTACTGCACCAGGTATAAATGCAAGCGAGTGTACACTGGAAACTGCCCTACCTCACTATACGTTCCCTCCTAACATGATCATTTATTGTCGTTGATATAAGACTGTAACATATATAAACAGACCACAATGACTAAAACTGGATTTATATAATGACGATCACTACTGTATAATATAATGCTGCCCATAACATTATTAAGAGATTATGTTAAATAGAGTGTGTGGGTGTTGTTGGTGGGTAAGGTTATGTTAAATAGAGTGTGTGGGTGTTGTTGGTGGGTAAGGTTATGTTAAATAGAGTGTGTGGGTGTTGTTGGTGGGCAAGGTTATGTTAAATAGAGTGTGTGGGTGTTATTGATGGGTAAGGTTATGTTAAATAGAGTGTGTGGGTGTTGTTGGTGGGTAAGGTTATGTTAAATAGAGTGTGTGGGTGCTGTTGGTGGGTAAGGTTATGTTAAATAGAGTGTGCGGGTGTTGTTGGTGGGTAAGGTTATGTTAAATAGAGTGTGTGGGTGTTATTGATGGGTTAGATTATGTTAAATAGAGTGTGTGGGTGTTATTGATGGGTTAGATTATGTTAAATAGAGTGTGTGGGTGTTGTTGGTGGGTAAGGTTATGTTAAATAGAGTGTGTGGGTGTTGTTGGTGTGTTTGTGGGTCGTAATTAGCGGCTTAACCGGAATAGCTTATTGGTATCGAAGAGGACTCAATGTATTTGTTTAACGTAATGTGTCCTGTGTACGATGGGGGGGTGCTGGGAGTGGGGGGGGGGTGCTGGGAGTGGGGGGGGGGTTGGGAGGGGAGGGAGAGGGAAGGGGTGCGGAGCATGGAGGGAAGAGTGGGGAGGAGGTGAGGAGGTGTGGAGACGGAGAGGGGATGAGGAGAGGGGGAGAGGAGGTGAGGGGAGGGAGAGGAGGGGAGGGGTGAAGGGAGAGGGGAGGGGAGGAGTAGCGAGTGTCAAAACGAACACTGACCTCCCCTCCCCTTGTGTATTCTTCTTCTTACAGTGTGTTCACTGGCCAGATAAAACAAAATTCCCTGGCTTTTCCAGGTGTAAATTTAAAAAATTCCAGGTACATTAATTCGATATTTATTACGACAGAATAAAAAAAATAGAGGTTTTTCAATAATATGTACCTGTATACAGTATATTATGGGAAAATTTAAAGACGATATAAAAGATATTAATCAAGAAATTGAGGACCCTTTCGGTCGACTGTCCACCCGGGGCTAAATTTAAACAGCCGATTCCTTGTCAGGTCCCAGTATTGTAGGTTACTTGCCCATCATTATTTTTTTTTATTATTACCACTGGCTACCGGACTGGCTATTTTATTTAACCAGCTATGATCATTTGGCCTTGTGTGGAACATCGACAAAGACCTTGACCCCCTCCATATTTTTCTCCTCGGCTTGGCACGATTCATGTGGGTCGACCTGGACGTTCCAAAAAGGCCAGAAATCCGGCTAAAACCGAAAAATCACACACCTGATCCACCTATATGACTCATGATAAATATGTGGAATATACCACTTAAATAGTCACTTAAATATAAGAACAATTCATCTCTGACAATGAGTATCTACTTATTGTCAGAATTAGTAGGTATAACCTTTGGCCATTTGGTCACTAACATGAAGTATGAGAGGTACACAAACAATTCAGTTACTAGGAGTGGACTATTTACTGGAATTTGTTCCTAAAAGTTTAATTATTTACCTATCATATAGTAAATCATTAATGTATGGTAAGGTTGCAGTGAAAATATCAATATTTGAAAGATTAACTAAATTCACATAAAATTCCAAGTTTATTTGTAGAATTTCGTTCTTATTTACACGCCAAGTTCACGCCCTTGCCCCGCCAATAAGTCTCCTCTACCCGACAACATCTCTTCTTCCCAGCCAACACCTCTTTTCCCCTGCTTACACCTCCCCTTTCTCGCCACCAATCCTGTTTATCGCCAAAATATTTCCCTTACCGCCATCTCCACCTGTCCCCACGACAAACCCCCTCTCTCTGTCTCTCCCGCCATCACCTCCCACTTACCGCGTAACTTCCACCGCGACATTTAACGCGTCTACAATCTGTCTTCATTTCCTCACAAACTAAAAAAAAAAAATTAGAAAAAAGAGACACACTTCTGGCTTACCAAGGGGAGGGGAGAGGAGGGGAGAGGAGAGGAGGGGAGAGGAGAGGAGGGGAGGGGTCGGAGAGGGGAGAGAAGGAGACAACTAACTCGATACCCCACTCACGTGTCCCCTCCAGACGTAAACACACACACACACACACACACACACACACACACACACACACACACACACACACACCAAAAGACCTGTGAATATACCTGTACTGTCTCTATGGCCTAACTAAATTAATGTAAACCACCTGTATGACGACACTACTCACTAAATATCTATTCTGTCTACCATCTGTCTATCCATATGTCTGCCTGTCTATTTGTGTCTCTATATGTCTGTCTGTGTATCTATCTGTACGTCTAACTGTATGTTTGTCAATCTATCTGCCTGTCTAACTATCTATCTGTCTCTGTTTGTGTCTGTGTGTGCCTGTCTGAACTGTCTATGTATATTTTTAAACAGATGTGAACTTGTAATTTGACGATTATACTAAACTTCTCTATTAACCTGTCCATCTACCTTTATCCGTCTATATACAGTATATGCTCCCGTCTAGTCTAGATCTACCACCCGTCTCATCCACCCACCCCCAGTTTCCTCCACCATTGCCCCGTCGACCCCCGTTTCCTCCACCACTGCCCCGTCCATCCCCCGTTTCCTCTGCCACTGGCCCCGTCCACCCCCGTCTCCACCACTACCCCGTCCATCCCCCGTCTCCTCCACCACTAGCCCCGTCCATCCCCTGTCTCCTCCACCACTGCCCCGTCCATCCCCTGTCTCCTCCACCACTGCCCCGTCCATCCCCTGTCTCCTCCACCACTGCCCCGTCCATCCCGTCTCCTCCACCACTGCCCCGTCCATCCCATGTCTCCTCCACCACTGCCCCGTCCACCCCGTCTCCTCCACCACTGCCCCGTCTACCCCCCGTCATTTCCAGACCAACGGAGCCAATTGTCCAGAGAGAATAGTTAGATAGTTAGTGAAGTATTGAGAAGTGTCTGTAATTACAGGTGGCTATTGGGAACCCTGGCGGGGAGTTATCTGTCTGTGTGTCTGTCTGTCTGTCCGTGAGTCTTGTGTGGAAACTGTATAAGGTATTTGTATTGAGCTTATCACACATGCACACTACTACTATTACCTTGATGTCACTCGGAATCGAGTGTGACGATCATCCAGCTATGATACAATGACATGAGTTATTAAGGATGTCACCTTAGTTGGTGAGCTGTGACGTGACTCGAGAGGCCGATACGGGACCGGCAGGGTCGTCCACAGATATTGCACATGTGGAGGGTTACATCTAGTACGGGAGGGGCGGCGGTAACATCTTTCCGGCGCTGGCGCTTGTTGGCTTGGTATGCAGTCGGGCTAACTCGGAAGTATTGACACTTCGTGTGATGCTCCTCCAAGCGTTACGGTGTGATCATCACACACACACACACACACACACAGACACACACACACACAACACACACACTCCCCAACCACGCACAACACACACACACACACACACACACACACACACACACTCACCACACACACACACACACACACACACACACACACACACAGTTATATGTCCATGTATCCACCATATTTTTACCTCCACACCTTCCAACTAACAGCGAGCAAGAAAGGGCTGCCTCCTGCCCTGAGTCTCATGGTTGGCGGCCACTGGTCATGTTGAAAGAGGGAAATGAAACGAAAACACACACACACACACACACACACACACACACACACACACACACACACACACAATATCTCAACTATAGTCAGGTTCATTACTTTTCTGTTTTTATTGTGTTCTGTTTGTTTGTTTCTTTGTTTGTTTGTTTGGCTGCGGGAAGTCTCTTGTGGTAGTTGGTTTTTATACCTCTCTCTCTCTCTCTCTCTCTCTCTCTCTCTCTGGGTTTGTCTTTTACATTGATGGTGGTTCATACAGATGCACACACATACACATCCCCTAAACCACACACACACACATAATAATAATAATGGAAGCCCCTCGAAATCGAGGATGGCCGGCCCAAGGGCCACCTAGGCGTGAATTTGTTTAAGGTGTAGAAGCTGTCGCCAACACAACAACCACACGCTAAGTTAACGAGCTGCATGACCCAGTGTTAAGGAATAGTCCGAGAAGACCGGACAACTCGCCAACTGCACTGGCTAACCATTACTCCGGAATACGATCCGCAAATCGATTAACATCCAGGTTCCCAATTACTGCTGGGTAGACAGAGGCAAATGGCGTAAAGAAACTTGCCCATAGTTTCACCCTGCCGGGGATCGAACCCGGGTCCACTCGCTTACGAGGCGAGCATGTTGACCATTACACCACAGATACAGACACACAACATAACACATCCCCCAAAACAATCAAACACACACACACACACACACACACACACACACTACAGAGACAAACAGGGTAAAAACAAACAGGAGATAGTGCAGGTGCTGCCCTCACTGGGGATTATATGAAAAAGCAAACATGTTCCCTTGGAGTTGACGGTGCAATAGTCTATGTTGTCACCTGGCCACACCTGCTGTACCTGAGAGAGAGAGAGAGAGAGAGAGAGAGAGGGAAGGAAAGGTAAAAATATTAAATGCATTGAAGTTTGTGTTGTCAAGGTTATAACGGTGCCTGTTGGCGGATATCTCCCTCACCTACACCAACAACCACATCTACCACCATCAACAACCACTGCAACCCAACAAACACCACCACCACCAACAACAACAACCACCATTAACAACTACCATAACCCTACAACCACCACCACCCCCAACAACAACAACCACCACAACCCTACAAACACCACCACCCAATAACCATCACTAACAACCACCACCATCCCCCCAACAACCACCAACCATTCTCCAAAAACCACCACTATTACCCAACCACCACCCCCAACAACAACAACCACCACCCAATAACCATCACTAACAACCACCACCATCCTCCAACAACCACCAACCATTCTCCAAAAACCACCACTATTACCCAACCACCACCCCCAACAACAACAACAACCACCACCCAATAACCATCACTAACAACCACCACCAACCCCCCAAAAACCACCACCATCCCCCCAACAACCACCACCAACCCCCCAAAAACCACCACCATCCCCCCAACAACCACCACCACCCCCAAAAACAACAACCACCACAACCCTACAAACACCACCACCCAATAACCATCACTAACAACCACCACCATCCCCCCAACAACCACCAACCATTCTCCAAAAACCACCACTATTACCCAACCACCACCCCCAACAACAACAACCACCACCCAATAACCATCACTAACAACCACCACCATCCTCCAACAACCACCAACCATTCTCCAAAAACCACCACTATTACCCAACCACCACCCCCAACAACAACAACAACCACCACCCAATAACCCTCACTAACAACCACCACCATCCCCCCCAACAACCACCACCATCCCCCCCAACAACCACCACCATCCCCTACGCCAACTCACTCTCCCTCACAAACTTTTCTAATTCAAAATAAACGAACTCCAACGACGGCAAGAAAATTATTCCATTTCTGACAATGTGACAGTCCAACCATGGCAGATATAATGATAAGAGTGACTCTCTCTCTCTCTCTCTCGCGAACTGATTACACCTTCGACTGACAGCTAAACCACCAGGCCTAACCTAACCTAACCTAATCTAACCTAACCTAACCTAATCTAATCTAACCTAACCTAACCTAACCTAATCTAATCTAACCTAACCTAACCAAACTCCAACCACCAGACGGCAGCACAGATAAAGGAGCCCCCCCCCCCCATCTCCTAAACAATGTCAACTACACTTTGTTTATTGACGAACCACACTGAGTTACAACACTATATTTAACACCCCCACCCCACCCCACCCCACTCCGCCCGACCCCACCCAACCCACCCCACCCCACCCCACTCCGCCCGACCCCACCCCTGTTGTGTACTGGAAATGTATTGGTAGAGAAAGGTGGTAAATAACCCCGTGAAGAGTGATGTGGGAAAAGTTCGGATAGTTGGTACTCGTGGGAGATGAATAGGTTGTACTTGTACCGGTGAAATAGGTATTGCCTCGCCTCGGGACGAATGAGAGGGGACACTGACGCCTGGCTTAAGTGTGTGTGTGTGTGTGTGTGTGTGTGTGCTTTCTATCTCTTCTACTTAAGATTTAAATAAATGACTACTTCTCTCTCAATAAGGTACGAGAGAGAGAGAGAGAGAGAGAGAGACCAACGAAGCCTCCCCCCCCCCCCCCCCCCCGCGCGCTTCAAGTGGTCCTCTGTTGTCTACTAACACTGTTATTCTCACTTCGACAGGAGGGAGAGAGAGAGAGAGAGAGAGAGAGAGAGAGAGAGAGAGAGAGAGAGAGAGAGAGAGAAAAAGAGAGAGAGAGAAACGAAGGTATAAAATATAAACAGACAACGAAGAGGAAAGAAATATTGAGGAAATAAAATAAACAAAAGAGCTGAGAGAGAGAGAGAGAGAGAGAGAGAGAGAGAGAGAGAGAGAGAGAGAGGTGGTGGTAGTGGAGTAAGGGGTTACTATTTTACACACACACACACACACACACACACACACACAGTATTAGCACCACCTCCTGGCCACCACTAATTGGTCTTCGACTCTTAATTTCCCTGGTGAACCCCGCGTTAAAAGACACTCTGCCTCTCCCCCCTCCACATACACCACAAAGTTTTACCCAACTCATATTACGAAGCGTGTGAGCTGTATCTATCTATAACTTATTTGGTAGGTCCCCCTCCTAGCGTGTCTGAAAATATGAACCCTTTCTCTGTCTCTCTCTCTATCTCACACACACACACACACACACACACACACACACACACACACACACACACACACCCTTGCTCGCTGGAAATATGTCGACGACTCCACCATTGGGATCAGCGTCAACAATTCTGCTCCCAACTATACCGCCCTTCAGGATTTATTGAACAGTCTCCAAAACTGGGCCACCAACAACCATGTCACCATCAACCATACCAAGACCATGGTTATGCACATCAACCTCTCCTCCGACATTGTCCCACCTCCTTCCATTACTCTAGGTCCGAACACACTCCAGGTTGTAGATTCCACGAAGCTCCTCGGCGTCACCATAGACAACAAACTAAATTGGAAACCACACGTCAATGAAGTTGTCAAATCCTCCAGTTTCCGTCTCCATCTCCTCCGCCGACTCAAGTCCCTCGGAGTTCCTGCACACGAGCTCCTCAGTGTTTACACAACATTCATACTTCCCAAGCTCACCTATGCCTCCCCCACCTGGTCTTCCTCCCTAAATGCCACACAACGTAAACACCTAGAAAAAGTGCAAAAGAGGGCATGCAAGATTATTCTCTCCCCCTCCTACTCCACATATCAAGAAGCGCTCAACACACTGACCCTTTCGACTCTCACTGACCATCACCACGACCTCATCTGCAAATTTGGTAAGAAGCTTCTACACCATCCCCGACACCGGCTCCTACTACCACCTGAGATCCCTTGTCCGAGAATTGCTGTGCGACACCACAACCGCATCCAGCCCATACGTGCACGAACTGATCGCTATAAGAACAGCCCAGTCCCAACCATTGTAAAAATTATCAATAACTTGTAATACTGTAACACTGTCACTATGTTGAAATGAACTGTAGTTTGAGCTTTTCCCCATCTAAGTTATTATATGTCTTATTTGTGTCACTTATGTTACTTGTATATTATTTGTAATTCGTAACCCATTCCCCAAATATGTAACTGTATATTTTCAGCCGTCTGGCTGCCAAGCTCTTTCAATAAACCGTTAATTATTATTATTATTATTATTATTATTATTACACACACACACACACACACATACAGAGTCAATCTTACCTTTTTGCACACTCACTATGTCGAAATGCCCTGTAGTTATTATATATCATATCTGTATCACTTATGTTACTTGTTTATTATTGGTCAATCAAGTGATCCATTCTCCAATTATGCAACTGTATATTTTCAGCCTTCCGAGTGTCATGTTCTTTAAAGAAACACATACATACATACATACACCAAGATTCTCTCTCTCATACACACCAAGGTCTCTCTCTCATACACACCAAGGTCTCTCTCTCATACACACCAAGGTCTCTCTTTCTGTATTTATATTACTAAAAAAAATCACTAAAAGTACAAACGATCACGAAAGAAACTAAGTCGTGGTATCATGCAAAACAAAACAAAAGCTGACACATGGGAAACAACAAAGGTATCTGCTGGGGACAGGTGAAGGGCATAAAATCAGATTGCTCTGAATGGATAACATCAAATGATTGTAATTCAGATGTAGCTGACAGGAGAAAGAGGGTTAGACAATAGACATCCATGAAACAGCAGGTGTATGACTTGGGAACATGATGATAATAAAGTGTTGTATGAAGAGGGTAACGTATAGATGGATATCCTTGGGTGCTGTGAGGAAAGAACGCCATAACATTATCCCCCTATCTGGTTTGAGAGAGAGAGAGAGAGAGAGAGAGAGAGAGAGAGAGAGAGAGAGAGCAGATGATGGATGTTCTCTCTGTTTGGTTTTGCCTTCTGGTCATCCTGTGGAGTAGTGGGAGAGAAGGTGTACAAGTGAGAACAAATATACACAATATACACTGTACTCTCTCCCTCTCCTAACCTCTGTCATTTTAACTAGCTCTCCCTCGCTCTCCCTGCCAGGCTCCCTTCTTCCTTCCCTACCTACCTGCCTCCTTCCCTCGCCTCATCATCACCCGTGCCCACCTCCCACCTTCCTTCCATGCCTCCCTCCCTCTATTCATTCTCTTCCTCTCCCTGCCTCCTGCCTTCCCTCTTCGCCTTACGTCCCTCCCTCTCTCCCTCTCCCCCTCCCTCCCACCTCCTCCCCCCCCCTTCCTCTACGTATCTGCCTCCTGCCTTCCTCTTCTAGCTGTCTCCCACCTACCTCCTTCCTCCCTCCCTCCTCCTGCCGGTGATAATCTTGCTCCCGTACATCAGGAAGTGAGGACCATTTACAGTGAACCACCTGCGTCTTGTTCCTCATAGCACGTGTTCTTCATCGTGTTCTTGTTATTTAATCCAATTATCCTGTTGCCTTTGTTCTTGTTGTTACCATATCCATGAAGCTTTTCTCGTTGATGTTATTTTACTTTTGTTGGTGATGATGATGATGATGATGATGATGGTGATGATGGTGATGATGATGATGGTGATGATGATGATGATGATGATGATGATGGTGATGATGATGATGGTGATGATGATGGTGATGATGATGGTGATGATGATGATGGTGATGATGATGATGGTGATGATGATGATGGTGATGATGATGATGATGGTGATGATGGTGATGATGATGATGATGGTGATGGTGATGATGATGGTGATGGTGATGATGATGATGATGGTGATGATGATGATGGTGATGATGATGATGGTGATGATGATGATGATGGTGATGATGATGATGATTGTGATGATGATGATGGTGATGATGATGATGATGATGATGTTGAAGAGGATGATGATGTTGATGATGATGTGATGATGTGGTGATGATGTGATGATGGGATGATGATGATGATGATGATGATGATGATGATGATGATGATGATGGTGATGGTTATGGTGGTGATGGTGATGATGATGATGGTGATGATGATGATGATGATGATGATGGTGATGGTGATGATGATGATGGTGATGATGATGATGATGGTGATGATGATGGTGATGATGATGATGATGATGATGGTGATGATGGTGGTGATGGTGATGATGATGATGATGGTGATGATGATGATGATGATGATGATGGTGATGGTTATGGTGGTGATGGTGATGATGATGATGATGGTGATGATGATGATGGTGATGATGATGATGATGGTGATGATGATGATGATGATGGTGATGGTTATGGTGGTGATGGTGATGATGATGATGATGGTGATGATGATGATGATGGTGATGATGGTGAGTGATGATGATGATGATGGTGATGGTGATGATGGTGATGATGATGGTGATGGTGATGGTTATGGTGGTGATGGATGATGATGATGATGATGATGGTGATGGTGATGATGATGGTGATGGTGATGATGATGATGATGATGATGAAGATGATGACAACGACGATGATGACAGTGCTAGTTTCCTGTCGTTGTTGTTGATGATGAAAGATGACATTATTGCTGGCGATGTTGTTGTTGCTGTCATTTAACGACTGTTTTTGTTATTGTTGGTATTGCTAGTGGTGTTGTCATTGTAGTTGTTCTTTATAGCGTTGTTGTTGTTGTTGTTGTCTTTAGCCTTATTGTTGTTATTAGTGTTGTTGTTTTTCTTGTTATTGGCGTTGTTATTGTTTAGTTGTTATTGTGGTGGTGGCCCCTGTATCATAGTTTCTCCAGCTGCTGTTATAACTTTCAACAAGGTGGAAATGTGAGACAGACAGACACACATAGCTACAACCCCCCCCCCCCCACACACACATACATAAAAAGTACACCTTCCACCCACACAAAGACACACACGCACACACTAAACCTCCTCCCCCCCCCCCCCACACACACTACACCTCTCTCCCACACTACACCTCCCCCCCCCACACTACACCTCCACCCCCCACACACACTACACCTCTCTCCCACACTACACCTCCCCCCACACACACCCAACTTCCACCCTCCCCCACACACACCCAACCTCCACTCTCCCCCACACACACCCAACCTCCACCCTCCCCCACACACCCAAAACTTATTAAAACTTTCCTATCGTCTCTAACAACTAAACACAGAGCCAGCGTATAACAGGGAACTTTACCGCCCAGCTAGTGAAGTATACTAACAGGTCCGTGCCGTATATAACACCTACTACCATTTGCATACATATGGCGTGGGTCAATTAGGTCCTCACAGCCCCCCCCCCTAACCACACCCCCTCACTTCATAGATCCTCCTCTAACCTGACACTTCACTCCTAGGTCCCCCCCCCCTACCTTACCCTACCTCACACCTAACTCTTAGATCCTCCCCTCACACCTAGGTCCTTACCTCCTAACCCAGGTCCTATACCAGCTCTCCTCCTTCACCCCATCACCTCTTCCCCTCACCCTCCCTCATCCTCACTCCTCCTCCCTCATTTCCTCACACTCTCTCTACTCCCGTCCTCCCACCCCATCTCTCTCCAATTACCCACCTTCCTTTCCCTCCTTCTCCCTCCACCCACCCACTTCCTACCTCTCCCTCCTCCCCCCACCCCCTCTTCATCTTCCTCCCTCCATCCATTCCCTCCTCCCTATCACATCTTCACGCCCAAACAAACTCTCCACCCTCCTCTTGTCTCGCTTCTCCCCACATTCTGCTACAGTTCCTTATCTCTGCTCCTTCTCCTTCTCCTCCTTATCCACCTCCATTTCTCAGTGTTATCTCGTGTGCTGGTTTATCGTGTTTGTGTCTGTGTGTGTGTGTGTGTGTGTGTGTAAACCCAAGGAGGAACGGACGGACGGACGGAATCTTAAGTACAACGGACTTATCTATGTGTCGCGCCTCCTGTGTACGCTCTCTCTCTCTCTCTCTCTCTCTCTCTCTCTCTCTCTCTCTCTCTCTCTCTCTCTCACACACACACACACACACACACACACACAAGACGCAGACTTAGTGTTAGTGTTAACGTCTGCAGTTTGTTGATCATTTGTCTGTCTCAATGACCCAAGTTCCTGATCACGGCCTCTCCTATACCTCGCCTGTGCCTTACACCTGGCCCCTAATACCTAGCACCTTATACCTAGTACCTTATATCACACACCTTGTACCTTGTAACTAGCTCTCCCTCTCTCTCCCTTCTTTCTTCCCTACCTACCTGTCTCCTTCCCTCGAGTGGATGAAGGGTGAGGGGTGAGGGGTGAAGGTATAAGGGAGTGAGGGTATAAGGGAGTAAGAGGATAAGGAATGAAGAGCATGAAGGAGTTAGGGGATGAAGGATGAGAGATGAGGGGGTGAGGGGGAAGGAGTGAGGGCAGGCAATGTCACCAAGGACACTCAACATCTTTACTGCAACGACAAAACTTTCATTACAGCGTCAGTCCCTGCAGCCACAGTGACTACGACGCTTCTACACTACTGTAGTGCTTGTGTTGGGGGGGGGGGGGGGGAGTTGCAAGGGGGGGGGGATCATGGGGGGAAGGAAACACAGGGGAAGAAACACAGGGATGTGCCACAGTGGTAAATAATGATATTAATGATAATGATAATAATAATAATAATAATAATAATAATAATAATAATAATAAACTGAAGGCTAAAGACAGAGGGAAGAAATACGTCTTATAGTTGACAAAACCACCAGTTAAAAAATACAATTCGACTGTGTTTTGTTTTTCCACATTTCGGTGACAAGGGCGTCTACCTGTCACACCAGAGTCGCGCCCTTCACTACCTGATCCATTCCTCACCACGATCCGCCAGGTAGTTCATTTTCTTCTACACAACACAGCCGGGTGATCGAGCTGTTCCTTGGGTCCTGGACTGTGTTGAGCCAATACTTGTGCTGGTGTCAACACACTGTACCTCAATATTAGTTTTCGTTTTTTATTTTGTTTGCTTTTCACGACAGAACACGAGCTACAGTCAGTGAAATTCTCTCCACACACACACACACACACGCACGCACGCACGCACGCACGCACGCACGCACGCACGCGCGCGCGCGCGAGCCTGAAACATTTAAAAATCATATCCGCCGCGACAACCATCCACCTGGGCCTAACGTCACCTATAAGTTACACACAAATTGAATTCAGCCACGTGCTCTTGGCGTCAAATGTGAGGTTGTTCTCCCAGGGTGGCCCAGGACCCTCACTCGGTGTCCAGGTCCCCCAGCACCAAGGGTCTGCTAGCAGTACTAGACCTCTTCCAAGGTCTTCCGGAGGTTCCAACTCTCTCCCAGGAATAACATGTTCCTCCAAAGGTCTTTTACGTGATGTCAAGCCCTCCTAGATATGCCAGACCCTTCCTACCAGGTCCTCCCCAGGGGTGCCAGGTCCACCAGGACTCATTTAACTAACCTGGCCTCCTGACAGACCTCAGAGTGGCCGGTAGTGAGGGTCGGCCAGGAAGTTGTGAGGGCCCCTGAGGGAGTCGCCAGCACTCCTCTCAAAAAAGGTTTCTTTTTCGTCCCGCGCGGAGCGTCGAGCCCAAACTAATCTACTTTAGCCATGTGGTAATTACCTCATCCCTCACTGTCTGCCTCCCTACCTCTCTTCCGTCTCCGCTCTCTTTCTCTCTCACTTTCTCCTTATCTTAAAATATCCTTCCTGCACCTCCTTTTCTTTCTTCCTTCTTTACTTCTTACCCCCCCCACCTCCCCCCACCTTCCTTCCTGCTACCTTCAATGTCTCCCTCTTACGTCCGTCCCTCCTCCCTCCCCTAAACCAACTCCGTCCGTCGGTCTACCTTCCTTTTCTTCCTCGCCACCGGACAGTCAATCAATTTGCTGGAAAGTAGAAACACGACCACAAAAACCCTGCCACTGTGAAAAACAGACAGTATTTCTTCCCTTGTCTGCCACATCATCATCACCTCCTAACAAGCTAACACACACACACACACACACACACACACACACATACACTACTATTTACTTTTCTGTCACTCGGAATCGAGTATAACGATCATCCAGCTATGCTACAATGATATGAGTCATTAAGGATGTCACCAGTGGTGAGCTCTGAGGTGACTAGAGGCCGATACGAGACCGACAGGGTCGTCCACAGATGGTGCACGTATGGAGGGCTACATCTAGTGAGGGAGGAGCGGCGGCAGCGTCTTTTCGGCGTTGGCGCTTGTCTGCCTCATTTTGCAGTCGGGCTAACTAGAAGGTATTGACACCTTCTTGTATGGTGCTCCTCCAAGCGTTAC
>CAUDMG010003705.1:87500-287500 GCA_958450375.1 Homarus gammarus | reverse complement strand
GAAGAGCCTGGGGGGGAGCAAGATAAATACTTACCTAATCTAACCTTAAACCAGAGAGTTTTTGTCCGTCCACTCGAGCCTGATGTGTTAGGGTGAGATAGATGAGCGACGCGACGTGCCTGTGACCCCCCCTCCCCTCCCTCCCCACCAGGATGAGGCATCAGAACACAGCTCAACACAAACTGAACCTTACATAACCCTGGCAATAATTCATTCTATTAAAGAGAGAAATGGCCTTCAGAGACCTGCTACAAAACGGCCACCGACACATAAAGTACATTTCTGAAAATTGAGTCAGGGAGCATAACACTCTGTAAACACACGCTATAGCCTCGTCCTCTGTATCTTAAAAGCTTTCATAGTGACATTGTGTGGGTTTTTTTCACATAACATAAACAATAGTAACACAAAAAATCGAACAAACCTGCAACTTTTACATCTTTTATGCCTTAACATATAACAATTACACAACCTAAAATAAATGAACTAATGCAGTTTCCTTACATTATCTTCATACCACAGCCTAGTTTAACCTATAAGTTGTTACTATCTATCTAATCATTCTAATGGTTCTATGAAGGAAAAAATTCTTGGTAGCGACAAAAATACCTCAAGGTGGTACAGTATAAGCAGACAAGACTGTATTTTATAACAAGTACAGGTTCCCTTCCAACAAGCTGATGATATACGTTACTCCGAGTCTTTCCAGCCGTGCAAAATTTAATCCCCTTTCCCTTCTCATATACATAATACAAACAATGGAGGTCTTGTCGATAAAATTCGGGTTAGGCTTCAGAGAGAATGATATATATTTTTTTTCTTTCCTACCACCGGAAAAAAGTGAACACGCATTAATACAACTCTCGCCCCGGAGAACAAAGGCTTTTGAAAAACTCTCCCGCGTTCCATCGTTACGCCCAGATTTTTTGTTACTGTTTCTTTCCTAATGTTTTTTTTTTATCCGAAATATGTAGATCATTTAAGTCCCGTTTGTTTCATTGTTACATAATTTGAATATCTATTTTTAAATCAATTATTAATAAATCGCAAAAAGATTTTAGTTCGTCATTGTGATTTTTTTAATTAGGAAACATGAACAGCATTCAACTGAGGCCACCACAGCACCACAAATACAGACGACTCATCAGCCCCGGCAGCGATAGGCACCTCCTTGCTGCTCTCTTAGACACAATAAAAGAAACGCAATATTTTCACCCAGAATTTTGTCTTATTAATTCACGCACCTCAAAGGTAAACTACACTGTCTTTAATATTTGAGGTTTTGTATAAAGACCTCACTCGTGCGAGGCCTGGAGGTTTGAGGTTGAGAGGTTATATAATGGAGAGAGGAAATTGAGGGGGTTTAGACTCAGACATTATAAAAGAGAGGGTCAGGATTTGAATCAAGCTGACCGGCGTAGGGTTAAGTTATGTCAGAGGGTGGCTGAGGTAGGGTGTACGTAGGTGACAAGAGAGGCGGCTAGATGCAAGGTCTTGGTTAGATTAATGGAGGTGAGGTTAGTGTAGCTGCAGAGAGATTCACTGACGCAACACGAAATAAATACATGTATTGATGACCAGACCACATAAGATGGCGTTCAGTTCGATCCAGCTAGATAACTACTGTAATGACGACTGACGAGGCATGATATGAACAGACCTCGGGTTACGTGTCGTGGTAGGTGGGCCCGGGGGGGAGAGGGGTGGAGGCCCTATGAGGTGGTGTGAGGTCAGATGAGAGGTAATGATGCTGTCAGGTGTTCAGATCAATACACCTGATGTTACAGTTCATATGGGAGGTTAAATCAGGATGACTGAGGTATAAGGTTTGTTGGCTAGAGGAAAAAAATTGAGGATAGGCAAGACCAAAACAACCTATATGCATGTCGGTGGCGTAGCAGTGTGTTGTGTTCGGGAAGGTTTGGCTTGATAATAGTGAGGTAGAGTATGAGAGGGGAACTGCGGTGAAGTTGGATGATATGAAGCGAGGTTTGCATAAGACGATGCTTGGTAATAGTTACCGTTAGTCATATTATAACAGGGTTCTTACTATATGCTGCTGGAGGTCAGTTAGATTCAGTGGCTGGAGGTTGAGGATAAGGGGGTACAGTCCCCTTCACAGTCGACAGAAGGAAACTGGCAATAGTAAACAAACTATGGAATCAAAGTAAAACAATACTAAAACAAATATCTCAATGTAATGATTTGTGGAATGTCTATATGACGAGCCCCTGTAAACGCACTAGTGAAGGGGACTGTACCTCTGGCCACACGACCTGAAAAACGACTGACGGATTCAAGAACTATAGACTTGAACCCGAGTTAATTCTCACCAATATTCAGACTTCATGCACAATCAGCGCTAATCTTCTCACCAATTTATTTTCTTTCGCTACAATTCATTATCGTTCACAAGTTCGGTGTCCTTATTAAAACTAGATCATTTTCACGACACATTTAATAACGGTAATTATCTCAATACACTCGTGTTTATCGCAACTCTTTATCATTTAATTAGATCAAAATCATTTCTTCGCACGCCAAATTGTTTTCACTTCATATTTTCATTATTTTTTTTCAGCTGTCATCAGTATTCATAGTTCATTAAGTTATTCTCTCACACACACACACACACACACGACACACACACACACACACACACACACACACACACGACACACACACACAGCCTCATTATCTCACAATTCACTTATTTTTCACTGCAAGTCATTATCATTAATAACTGTAATACTATATCATGTAAACTTGATTATATTTCAGCCCTTAACACTAATCATCTTAATTATCATCCAGATTTTCACAGATAACAAACATATTTCCCAGTTATTTTTTTCAGAGCTCATAAATTTTTCAATGGGATTTCAATGTTGTTATTATATGTAAATTACATTCACTGCCGCTATAATCACTCACAAAAACACACGATACGTCAACAGTATTTCCCGCACATCACCGCTATGAGAAAATAATGATCACAATGTTTTCACGACAATTTTACTGAGGCTGCAGAGTTCTTTAAATTCGTCCGTTAAATCTTATATCCTTAACTAGCGAGGTAAGGTTTCGCTCGCTTAAACGAACTTAAATAAAGATGGAAGCCTGAATGACTGACGGCAATATTACACGTCATCGTAACCTAACGGAGTTGTCTTGTCCCATATTGGAAAAAAAAATTCCTCGTTCAGTGTATTTACAAAGTTCCTTGATGTGTGTGTGTGTGAACGGGACGACTAATGTGGACGTTGGCCAAGGAAGTAACGAACGTAATTCTGGTGTAGGTTAGGTTAGAATATATAAGCTTCATTTCTCACTGTCTAAGTTCAACTGCTGTGTTAATGCAGGTTGCTCCCTCTACTACCGGGGTCGCTGAGCACCGTTCACTCTGTCTCAGTTGCAACGTCTGGCATAGACTTTTAAAAATTAAGATATTCGCTCCGACATTAACAGCTCAACGTTAACACTGTCGCAGAGTTTTAATGTAGACAATTCTGTGTTTATAGTTTACGAAGAATACCGTAACAATTTTCTGTTTACAGGTTACAAACGATACCGCGAACCTGACTATGAATAACCATAAGCGCATGCCTTTGTATATTCATTGTCAAATCAGAATTAACAATCCCGGCGTCAACATTCCACTTGTTTGTTCTAATGACAAATTTACCCGGTTTAAATATTGACGTACAGCAACTATCATCATTTTTTTTCTTTTTTTTTACGGGGAATAGCCCACCCGGTCACAGGTCATCGACACACAACAGGGCGAAAAAATAAGAGTAAAAAGAAATTAAAAGTAGAAAAGCAAAAGATTATATTAATCTATACAACGGACTATATGTGGAGAGGAAAGTGTGTTATATCGAGGGTCCGTTAGATGTGAAACTTCCATCTTACAACGTATACAGATGAAAGTTCCTTATATCGAGAGTCCGTTAGAATTATATGGAGAGAGAAGTCCGTTATATGGAGGTTTCATTATCAAATTTTACATACTTGTTCGAGATGGACATTAGTATGTATTCTATGTATTCTGTAACCCTAAGAGTATAACGGCAGTCTGTAACCAGTTTAGTAAACCTTCAGTAACGTAAACTTACATTGACTTCAGTAATTTCATCCAATGGAGTGAAGGACAGAAAAGTAAAATACCTCCACAGTGCAGAGAAAAAAAAACTAAGAAATTGGGGAAGAATTTCAGCAACACAGACGGGGGAATTCAAACAGTCTCGTTGAAGCCTCGTATAAATGTGGGGAGAAACTGAATTCTTGTATAACACCAACATAACACATTTTCAAAAACATTCGATAAGATCAAATTTTACTTGATTTTGCGAGACTTTGGGTATTGGGTTCTGTTGAGTTATATCCCAATTAAAATCTGTTATAGTCAGTCATCTAAACCTTTTACCAAACTAAACATTTCATAACCAAACTAACTTCGTAAATTTTCAATGTCGTGGTGATGTTATTTTATTGAACTAATTTCACAGTGTAAGCGGTGTCCTTTAGCCGTTACAGTGATGGCAACTAGTCGACAGCTTATAGACAAAAAAATAAATAAAATAAACAATTAGACAAAGGTAAAACCCACTGCCTAATCATTACCACAAATACCTAAAGAGTAAAATTTGGTGTACATTATATTAGTCAGGGGGAATTTTTCAGTGTGAACTTGGTAATAGTGAGGGTAACAGGGTGTGTGTGTGTGTGTGTGTGTGTGTGTGTGGCTGGCTGGGCACACGCACACATACTCAGGAGACACAGCAGCTGCCGCCACCCACCCAAGGATGTACAGAAATAGGACTAAAGTAAAGCCATTACTGTACAAACTTCAACACTAAACTGTACCTGGACACAGATGAGACAACGACATTCTCTCCCCTGAGTCGTCGGTGCATTAAAGTTAACTAGAAGATGTAGGAATATGTACTCTACCTAACAGAAGGATTTAATACTTTAAGACCGGTTGTTTTTTTCCTAAGTTTTCATTAGTTTTTCTTACTGTCCCGTCAACTTTGCAATCTATGAGTTATTCTAAACTTATTCTATGAAATCTGGGATCGATTAGTACAACATTAACAAAACTATTAACTGCCAAGAACTAAAATAAACCGTCAGACTTCCCAAAATTTGATAAGTTTACCCCACAAAAGAAAACGAATCTCGACACACTGTGGAAGACTCGTGCATTAAAGCAATAAAATGTTCACCAGGCATTTCGTCGCAAAATTTGGAGTTGAGAGGAGAGCACTGTAAAGCATTGCGAAAGTCACAACGTAAATTCTGCATATTTCAAATTCTCAAGCACAACAAAACAACTACATATTCCAAAAATTCTTCAGGTGCATGTCCCGGGACGGATGCCCTGAGGAGCTCTTTGTACTGTACCTTAGCTCCCAGACTCACAAGCTAAGCCCAAACATAGTGAGGTTAAGGCCCCCACCTCCCCCTTGCCCTCCTCCTCTTCCCCCTTCCCTCCCCTCCACCGCCACTCTTGGACACACCCGTTAAAACACCCACAAATGCGCCTTTTCCCCTTCTTAAGTAGATGGATGTGTAGCTACACTTGTGATACTCCAACAATAACAAATGGAAGCTGAGGTGTGAGAAGTTTCCAGCTGTGGTGCTGCTCGTGGTGTGGCGGTACAGTACACTCAACTACCTTTACTTGTCGCAATCTCGTGGAAATTACTTTTTTTGGAAGTGGGGAGGGGGGGGGGGGGAGGTTATCTAAAAAAAAACGAGTGATTCCGACAAAAAAAAATATCAAAATCGATTAAAACATCAAAACCATCGGAAAAACACATTGTTCAACTCGAGAGCCATATTGGTTGAAAATGCCAATTTACCCATTTAATGATCACATTTACCATTATCTTATTATTATTACTATTATTGCTATCATTAGTATTCTGAAAATTAGTACTGACAATTTACTTAAACAAGGTTGGTCATCAGACAATTAAACTAATCTCCTGCAGCTTAAATTATAATCAATCAACTGATTAAATCTTCTGCCAGTCTCCTGTTTTAGCACGACATACAAGTTACCGGAGTTTAAATATATATAGGAAGTGATTATAGTATAATTCTTGTGTTCCTCCGAGTATATGTTCACAGCACGAAGGACAGACCAAATACATCAATAAATCCAGTGTAAAGTTAACACACACACAGGGCACCACAATGGCTTCTGTCCGCCTCCTCCACCGCACCCTAGTCAAAGCCTTGTGTGTAAAATCCCCCACCCCCTCCTCACCCATAGGGACGTGAGGGCACTACTATTTTCGTTATAACACAAGTACGCCGGTCTATATGGCGCCGTACTTGAAGTGAGACTGTACTGTAACTAGACATGTTCACTCATCACACAGTCTGTAGAAAAAATTCGACATAAATCCCTAAATTTTACAAACATTTTGGTTGACGACCCAGAATTCTGTACAAGAGTCTTGTGTGTTGGGTTTGTATCGCAACAGATCGCTTCTGTTTACGGTCGTCTCACCTCAGTTTAGACGCCACTTTCCTGCCACCGATGTTTTGTTAAGAGACCACTTAGAAGCGTTCGCGAGTTTTCAGTTAAGGTGAAAGTTTTACGTATGAATCTTTGACGGTGTAGACCCCGACGCGCGTAAAGGCCTTTACAAGTTACAACACCTCCCCTCCCCCCGCACACAGTCAGTCTGATGGCCACGAACTTCTCGATTTCGTATTTTTGTCCAAACAGGAAGGCTTTATTTTTTTTAACACGAGTGCAGCGCTCCAGCCAATAACTGCATCTCTGCTAGGCGGTGTTTATGCAACCTTGGGTTATCCGAGACAACTGTAGTCATGCACACACTCGTAAATATTTCTAAACTTGTACCAATACTGGTACAGCTGAGATTTCAAATGACTTCACTCTTGGTGTTTCTAAAACATTTGCGAGTGGATTATCCCACGATCTTCACAACTCGTACTCTCAAGAAGTTAGTTCTGACAGTTTCTTGTGCTTTAGTCAAAGTGTGACCTGTTGTTGAGCGGCCATCAACTCATGAGGACAACACCTGTCTCCCGCCAGGTGGCAGCAGCGCAAAGAGGATCTGACCAACAGATCACAGCATAGATCTTTTTCTAACTCTGCAGTTCTCAGTTTCTCCTTAATACTGGGCTTACACTCCGCTAAAGATGGCATATATGTCTCCATGGACAATAAAAGGCGTCAGAAATTATATACCCTGCGGTAATGTGACGCTGTCTGGCTGGTAATCAAAGTTTAGTCGAGCGAGAGATGCCGCACCACACACTCCCAGCCCTCCACCCCCTTCCTCCACCACGTTACCATGTCATAAATACAATCGGGTGATGGACGTACCAGGTGACTTATACAATGACTCATAAGTGAGGTAAATGGAGCAAACAACTTTACTTCACTACCTGTGTTGAAGACGAAGGTGTCGTGGCACTAGATCTGTGTGCTCGGTCTGTCAGGTAATGGTCCAGTCGACTTGTATCTGAAAGGAGTATAATTTAAAGTCAATCGATGTCCTCGTTGTCGATGAACTATTTCACAAGAATACTGTAACAAAAGATTCCTTAACTTCAGCAGTGCTACTTTTAACATTATTCACAATGGATTATAGAACACAGTCATTACACACCATGAAGTACCCCCCCCCCCCCCCTCCCCCTGTATGTTCGAAGCTGGTGACTATTGGTGACGTCAGCAGGCACAGTATATTCCGCGCGACATCAAAGCCCGAAAAATGAATCACGATTTTCTAAACTTATCGTCACTTACAACAATACTCGCCAGGGAGGAAGAGAAAATAAAAAATATCCCCTTTTCTGAAGCCGACTCAACATGTGAAAGCTTCAAGTAAATACCCCTCACGACACACGCCATCAAAGCAACCGTTTGAATAGCTGGCAAGTTTTTAAAGTAAGTCTCTCCCAAGTGAAAAGTAAACTCTAAAACTATTAAAAGCTAAACCTCTCTTTAGTGAAAAACACGCCCATCATAATACTGGCTACCTGGGGTGGTGAGAGACCCGGCCTCAGGTAAAGACGTAAGCATTTGGACTTGATGCATCACCGCGGCTCACTGGCTAACTCGGCTCTCACTGACCACCCAATAACGTTACCATCTATATTCTGTCACATTTTATTGTCGTTTTGTTTATCCACTCATTTATCAGTTTCTCTTTTATTTAATGTTTATATAGTACTAGGATATCATGACAACGTTTCAATAATCAATACTCGCCACAAGCTTTCGAGATCAAACCCCTCCCCATCTTGTCTTCGGGCCAATCCCCACCCCCTCCTCCCAAGCCACCCCGCCCCCGGCCCCTTCCCTTCCCTCATATCCCGAGTCAAAATGCTTTCAGCGGGCTTTCCACACTCCTGCTGTACCACACTGAATGACAAGAGGTGCACTAGTGATCACTCCTCCCTCACCACTACCATTCACACCAACACACCCGTCTCCCTCTTTCACTGTCTGCCTGGAGAGAGAGAGAGAGAGAGAGAGAGAGAGAGAGAGAGAGAGAGAGAGACCCTTGTCGATACTCCTGAAATCAACCACCAGTGATGATTGGTAGGTGATGGTGGTGGTGGTACTTGATATTGGTAGTGGTGGTAGGTTAACAACTATGGTAGCTGTATAGTACTCTCGAATAGCAAGCAAGAAGTTCACTATATATACCACGACACCACACACACACACACTACACACCTCTGAATGACGTACACACACACACACACACCTAAATCCCCCACACATACACGTACACACTCATCCACACGTATACAATACATTCAATTACAACAGATAAATGAGATGAATAAGTCTAAAAATGAATAAAAAACTAAATAACACACACACACACACACATATATATATAAAACCACAAAGGCGGCCAACTGGTAACACGGCACCTGAGGCGGTCGTGCCGAATAAGATAAAAAAATAATGGTAAAACTGACTCCCACTGGCGGTGTGTGTGTGTGATACTTTTCCTCGGCAAAATTCTTCTTCTCTCATATTTTAAAGCTAAAACTCTCATCACTGAAGATATTATTTTTGTTCGCGTCTTTCCTTTTGATTATTTATTTTTGTTTTCTGTTCCCAAGACGATTATATTCACTTCATAACCGCTATTATTGTTATTATTACCCTCATATATCACTACCACCACAATTAATACCATTATCACCACTACCAATATCACCATTACTAACACCACCAATACCTTCATACACCGCCACCATCACTGCCAAGCCACTAATACCAACACCACCAATACCTTCATACACCACCACCATCACTGCCAACACCACCAATACCTTCATACACCACCACCATCACTGCCACGCCACTAATACCAACACCACCAATACCCTCATACACCGCCACCATCACTGCCACGCCACTAATACCAACACCACCAATACCTTCATACACCGCCACCATCACTGCCACGCCACTAATACCAACACCACCAATACCTTCATACACCACCACCATCACTGCCAAGCCACTAATACCAACACCACCAATACCTTCATACACCGCCACCATCACTGCCAAGCCACTAATACCAACACCACCAATACCTTCATACACCGCCACCATCACTGCCACGCCACTAATACCAACACCACCAATACCTTCATACACCGCCACCATCACTGCCACGCCACTAATACCAACACCACCAATACCTTCATACACCGCCACCATCACTGCCACGCCACTAATACCAACACCACCAATACCTTCATACACCACCACCATCACTGCCAAGCCACTAATACCAACACCACCAATACCTTCATACACCGCCACCATCACTGCCAAGCCACTAATACCAACACCACCAATACCTTCATACACCGCCACCATCACTGCCACGCCACTAATACCAACACCACCAATACCTTCATACACCACCACCATCACTGCCACGCCACTAATACCA
Organism: Homarus gammarus; assembly: GCA_958450375.1. Taxonomy (NCBI): domain Eukaryota; kingdom Metazoa; phylum Arthropoda; class Malacostraca; order Decapoda; family Nephropidae; genus Homarus; species Homarus gammarus. The sequence goes on along the minus strand of CAUDMG010003705.1, from coordinate 277,517 downwards.
ACACCACCAATACCCTCATACACCGCCACCATCACTGCCACGCCACTAATACCAACACCACCAATACCTTCATACACCGCCACCATCACTGCCACGCCACTAATACCAACACCACCAATACCTTCATACACCACCACCATCACTGCCAAGCCACTAATACCAACACCACCAATACCTTCATACACCGCCACCATCACTGCCAAGCCACTAATACCAACACCACCAATACCTTCATACACCGCCACCATCACTGCCACGCCACTAATACCAACACCACCAATACCTTCATACACCGCCACCATCACTGCCAAGCCACTAATACCAACACCACCAATACCTTCATACACCACCACCATCACTGCCAACACCACCAATACCTTCATACACCACCACCATCACTGCCACGCCACTAATACCAACACCACCAATACCTTCATACACCGCCACCATCACTGCCAAGCCACTAATACCAACACCACCAATACCTTCATACACCACCACCATCACTGCCAACACCACCAATACCTTCATACACCACCACCATCACTGCCACGCCACTAATACCAACACCACCAATACCCTCATACACCGCCACCATCACTGCCACGCCACTAATACCAACACCACCAATACCTTCATACACCGCCACCATCACTGCCACGCCACTAATACCAACACCACCAATACCTTCATACACCACCACCATCACTGCCAAGCCACTAATACCAACACCACCAATACCTTCATACACCGCCACCATCACTGCCAAGCCACTAATACCAACACCACCAATACCTTCATACACCGCCACCATCACTGCCACGCCACTAATACCAACACCACCAATACCTTCATACACCACCACCATCACTGCCACGCCACTAATACCAACACCACCAATACCCTCATACACCGCCACCATCACTGCCACGCCACTAATACCAACACCACCAATACCTTCATACACCGCCACCATCACTGCCACGCCACTAATACCAACACCACCAATACCTTCATACACCACCACCATCACTGCCAAGCCACTAATACCAACACCACCAATACCTTCATACACCGCCACCATCACTGCCAAGCCACTAATACCAACACCACCAATACCTTCATACACCGCCACCATCACTGCCACGCCACTAATACCAACACCACCAATACCTTCATACACCGCCACCATCACTGCCAAGCCACTAATACCAACACCACCAATACCTTCATACACCGCCACCATCACTGCCACGCCACTAATACCAACACCACCAATACCTTCATACACCGCCACCATCACTGCCAAGCCACTAATACCAACACCACCAATACCTTCATACACCGCCACCATCACCACTAATACCAATACCATTAGCACCACTATTATCATCATCACCACCACCACTACTCTCACCATCACCAGGATCACGCCCAGTGCTGCTGCTACCACCATTACCACATCACCAAAGGCGAAGGTGAAATGACTGATGCTACACTATTAATGAGTTGTGACTGACACACACACACACACACACACCTCACTTGGATACAAAAGTCTTCATAGCAATAAGTTGATTCACCTGTGAAATCCTATATTGAAATTACTGCCATTGTGTTAAACATATGTAGGCAAGGCGTAAGAATACACACAAAACTAGTGTGGATAACAAGACCACCACGCCCCTCCCCGCTTTGTCAGTCAGTCTTTGGTAATATTTTACGAAGGGACGGCGGCGTTGGTGTCCGCTGCCCGTGAAGACTCGTGGTTTGTCTTGGTCGGGTGCAAGTTGGATGAGCAGACTTGCACCCGAGTTTGAAAATAATAACAATACATCGTGGCAAACTTTACACATTTAGTGATAAGGACCCGACAATTCTTCGGCTGTATCTCTTTCTCGAAAGTTTTGAAAGGGGAATGAAAATAATTTTTAGAAAGGAGTGTTCCGTGAAGCAAAAAAACCCATCTCTGAAGAAATTACAATGAGATTCTTGCAAGCATTGTGCCCGGAGTGTCTTACAAGTTTTGATAGTTATCGTTGGATTACTATTATTATTATTATTATTATTATTATTATTATTGTCGTAATAGGACGTACCTGTCTACTCTCAAGATCTTAATGTTAACTTTATAAAACACATTAAGTTAATTTTACAAGTTAAAGTTTGAATAATTAATAACCGTTCTTGTATTAATATTTTTTACATTATATATCTACTTGAATTATATATCCTCTAATTGGCGTTCGTGGAGTGTACAATAATCGCGCGCACCACCACCCTATCCTCATCAGCTGTGATCCGTCCTCATACGTTTACTGTACATGATAACTCTGTAACGAATTCGCGTATTTTCTTTCTATTTGGCAGCAACATTGAACCATTAAAGATTTAGATTAATGGGGGAATATATATCATAAGTCATGTTCGAATTTAGAGAATTTAATTGAACACAAACAAACAGCAATCAGTTTCAAAATAATGTACTGCATATATACAATTTAGTTCTGTGGCTCAGGTGAATAGGTGTGTCTCCTAAGTGGAAGTAAATGTTAGGCTTCGATTCCCCAGTTTAGGGTTGGGTTCTTTCCTTGTATAGCAGCCCTCGAGAGTGAACTATAAAGCACCTTATAGTTAATACTGAAACAACCCTTTGTAAAGTTAGTTCATTAATCCCTTGTCTCTGCCGAATAATATCGTCTGGCGTTACCCAATAAAATATAAAATAAATGGCGTCTCTGTAGTAAAGGAGTTAAATGGACTATCATCTCATCAGGGTATAGTGTTAATCAGTAACTAACCCACTACCAGTTAAATGTGAACCAATCAGATCAGTACCACTCAGACCACTATAAAAAAATAACCAGTTTATATACTTGAAATAATCATTATACACAGTGCACAGTTAGGATCATCTGAAGAATCTCAACCATAACTTCCTTCACCGAAAGATTAGCCACCTTAACACATTGGGAGGGGGATGAGGTGAGGTTAGGTTAAGTTAGGATAGGTTAGATGAGGTTAAGCTAGGATATGTTAGGTTACGGATACGTTAAGTTAGGATAGGTTAAATGAGGTTAAGCTAGGATAGGTTATATGAGGTTAAGCTAGGATAGGTTATATGAGGTTAAGCTAGGATAGGTTATATGAGGTTAAGCTAGAATAGGTTAGGTCAGGTCAAGCTAGTTTACCGTGTGGGTGGTTAATCTTCAGGTGAAATAAACTAGGGGTGTAGATTCTTCAGGTTTATGCAGTATATACAGGGTACAGTATTTTTATATACAGTATATTCATCTTAACACTCACTCTTAATCCACCAAATACTCGTTGATGTTAAATCCTGGTATAAGCGAGAGACGTGAGGTGTAAAGTGTAAAGGATCACTCACTAAATATTTCGGTCCAGGGCGCCACTCTCAAGGCTACACTCCTTCCTCCTTCTATCTCCTCTTCCACATCCTATTATCTCCCTCTCCTCCTCCTCATCCCTTCTCTCTCCCTCCCCCTCTCCTCTCCCTTCCTTCCTACCATCCGTCACCTTCCTCTCCCTCCTCCCCCAGCATGAATCCCTAACTAGGTACATGTTCTCATTGCCTGGAAGCGATCATACCATTGCAAGCTTGGAATTTCACGCCAGCCTCTGTGATTGTGTCCTCAATATAACTGGCCGTTCTGACACAGAGAGAGAGAGAGAGAGAGAGAGAGAGAGAGAGAGAGAGAGAGAGAGAGAGCAGAAAAGGATAAATGTAAGATAAAAGGCGATAAAGAGATGAAAGAAAGAAAGAAATACAGTAAAACAAAAAGAGAAACGTTAGATGCGGTAAATAAAGAGGTAAAAATAAGAGCAAGAATAAATAGTGGGAGGAGAATAAAAGAAATAAACAGGTGAGAAAGAGATAGTAAATAATGGAAGGAGCTTAAGGGGAAAAAAATAAGTGAAACGGAGAGAAAGACAGACAGAGATAAACAGACACGGACAGAGAGAGACAGACAGAGAGATACAAAGACAGACAGACAAACAGAGAGAGAGAGAGAGAGAGAGAGAGAGAGAGAGACAGGAGGAAGCATCACCCTGGTAAATCCCTGAGACAGTGTGGAACAGTTTGTAAACTTGCCCCGGCAGCTACTCTCCCCCCCCCCACCCCAGGCCACCACACAGACTTCCCCATGTCAGAGGGCCTCGTCATAGGGCCATGTCAGAGGGCCACGTCACAGGGCCATGTCAGAGGGCCACGTCACAGGGCCATGTCAGAGGGCCACGTCATAGGGCCATGTCAGAGGGCCACGTCACAGGGCCATGTCAGAGGGCCACGTCATAGGGCCATGTCAGAGGGCCACGTCACAGGGCCATGTCAGTGGGTGGGAGGGGTGAGTTGGGATAGGATGAGAGAGATGATAAGGGAAGGAATGATGGAACAGAAGATAAGAAGGGAGAGAGGGAGGGAATGATGGAACAGGATGAAAAGGGGCGGAGGGAAGGAATGATGGAACAGAAGGGAGAGAGGGAGGGAATGATGGAACAGGATGAAAAGGGGCGGAGGGAAGGAATGATGGAACAGAAGATAAGAAGGGAGAGAGGGAGGGAATGATGGAACAGGATGAAAAGGGGCGGAGGGAAGGAATGATGGAACAGAAGATAAGAAGGGAGAGAGGGAGGGAATGATGGAACAGGATGAAAAGAGGCGGAGGGAAGGAATGATGGAACAGAAGATAAGATGGGAGGGAGGGAGGGAATGACGGAACAGGATGAAAAGGGGCGGAGGGAAGGAATGATGGAACAGAAGATAAGAAGGGAGAGAGGGAGGGAATGATGGAACAGGATGAAAAGGGGCGGAGGGAAGGAATGATGGAACAGAAGATAAGATGGGAGGGAGGGAGGGAATGACGGAACAGGATGAAAAGGGGCGGAGGGAAGGAATGATGGAACAGACGATAAGAAGGGAGGGAGGGAGGGAATGATGGAACAGGATGAAAAGGGGCGGAGGGAAGGAATGATGGAACAGAAGATAAGATGGGAGGGAGGGAGGGAGGGAATGATGGAACAGGACGAAAAGGGGCGGAGGGAAGGAATGATGGAACAGAAGATAAGATGGGAGGGAGGGAGGGAATGATGGAACAGGATGAAAAGGGGCGGAGGGAAGGAATGATGGAACAGAAGATAAGATGGGAGGGAGTGAGGGAATGATGGAACAGGAGATGCGGGAGAGGGGAAGGAATGATGGAACAGGATATGTGAAAGAAGAGAAACACAGAGAGAGGGAGAGACATGGGATAGGAGATGGGATGGGATGGGATGGGATGAGATGAGATGGGATAGGATGGGATGGGATAGAGATCCACATCATCATCACAACTCACAGACTCAAAAACTCCAATCAAAAAAGTTTAACCTCAAGACTCCTCCACAGGCCGTCCACTCCTCCCTCCTCCACTGGCCGCCCACTCCACCCTCCTCCCCTGGCCGCCCACTCCTCCCTCCTCCCCTGGCCGCCCACTCCTCCCTCCTCCCCTGCCCGCCCACTGCTCCCTTCTCCCCTGGCCGCCCACTCCTCCCTCCTCCCCTGGCCGCCCACTCCTCCCTCCTCCCCTGACCGCCCACTCCACCCTCCTCCCCTGGCCGCCCACTCCACCCTCCTCCACTGTCCGCCCACTGCTCCCTCCTCCCCTGGCCGCCCACTGCACCCTCCTCCACTGGCCGCCCACTGCTCCCTCCTCCACTGGCCGCCCACTCCACCCTCCTCCCCTGGCCGCCCACTCCACCCTCCTCCACTGGCCGCCCACTGCTCCCTCCTCCCCTGGCCGCCCACTCCACCCTCCTCCCCTGGCCGCCCACTCCACCCTCCTCCCCTGGCCGCCCACTCCACCCTCCTCCACTGGCCGCCCACTGCTCCCTCCTCCACTGGCCGCCCACTGCTCCCTCCTCCCCTGGCCGCCCACTCCACCCTCCTCCCCTGGCCGCCCACTCCACCCTCCTCCCCTGGCCGCCCACTGCTCCCTCCTCCCCTGGCCGCCCACTCCACCCTCCTCCCCTGGCCGCCCACTCCACCCTCCTCCACTGGCCGCCCACTCCACCCTCCTCCACTGGCCGCCCACTGCTCCCTCCTCCACTGGCCGCCCACTGCTCCCTCCTCCCCTGGCCGCCCACTCCACCCTCCTCCACTGGCCGCCCACTGCTCCCTCCTCCACTGGCCGCCCACTCCACCCTCCTGTTTATACCTTAACCCCTTGTCCACGGCGCCTATTTCCACAGCGCTATCTATCTATCTATCTATATATATACCCACTTTTGGCTACTGTATATATGTTCCCCTTGAATATAAAATCACTAAACGCTATAGACCTAATTCATATATATTCGAAAACAACCTTTGTGTATTGATAAATAGTAATTATGTCTTAAAAGTTTGGGAATCATGAAATTATACAAGATACAATGGGAGAAATTTATTATTATTATTATTATTATTATTATTATTATTATTATTATTATTATTATTATTATTATTATTATTATTTTATTATTGTTTTGAAAATTTTCCAAAGCAAAAAATATCAAGTCAGTGAAGAAACACGGCAAGCGAGTCCACGAAATTCTAAACCACAGTATGAGAGGAGGAGGAGGTGGTGGTGAGATGGAGTGGGTGGCCAGAGGGGAAGGAAGAAGGGCAACAGTGGGCGGTCAGAGGAGGAGGGCAGTAGTGGGCGGCCAGGGGAGAGTGAAATTGTAGTGGATGACCAGAGGAGGAGGAAGGGCAGCAGTGGGCGGTCAGATTGTAGTGGGTAGTCAGAGGTGGAGAGCAGTAATGGACGGCCAGAAGAGGAGAAACAGTGGACAGTCAGAGGAGGCCAGAGGAGGAGGAAGACAGTATCGTATGCGGGCGAGGAGTAAACACTACCCTCCCCTCCACCAAATCTTGAGACATGCAAGTAACTGACCCGGGGAAACACCACACCAGCTGGATGTTTTGTGTCACAGGTAGACACACACACACACACGCGCGCGAGCGCGCGCGTTCTCATGAATATTTAAGGTAGTGTAAGGTAGTGAGTGACCTTATATATTTCTGTTAAGTTCCCGTGAGTACCTTTATCAGAGCAACAACATCGTCCACACTTGTTGACGTGCGAGGTCTGCCACAAGTGAGGAGGACAAGGTTGCTGTTATAATACTGTACAAACATTCACGCGATCTTCACGAAAATCTGTGTATGTGGGATCAGCGAAAAATAATGACCCGATTTTAATATACAGCCATTTAAAAATCTGCTGTTGTTGTTTTTTTCGACGAGCCTTATGTGAATGTAATTGTGCATGTTATGTTAAAAACTTCATGAGATGAAATACAATGAAGAAAATCTGGTTCGTTGTGTCTCCCCCGGCACAAGTGTTTGGGCAATGCCCCCTTAAACCCACCAGACACCGGGAGCTGCAAGATCATAGCGTTTTACCTCAGCTGTGCCACCGTGTTGACAGAGAGACAACTGCTACACACCGACTCCTTCTTTCTTTTAATTTACTGGCCGTCAATATCGATGGTCATAACGGCCGTAGTCTTGAGTTTTTCCTTTTCTCTTGTTTCTTCTGTACTTCTCTTTTTTTGGGTTCTTATGGTTCTTATTGTCGTTCTAGGTTTTGTTATGTTTTTTTTATTGTTCTGGGTCTTCTTGTTATTTCGCCTCACTTGGAGGACCGCGTCCCTGTATAGTTTAGGTCCTTGGAGATCCAACACTCCTTCCGTCTGGGACACTCCCGGTCGGAGTGGGGACCGCCACAGGCAGCGCATTTATTTTCTTCTTTCTTGCATTTTTGGCTCTGGTGTCCACAAGACGAGCACCTGAAGCACACGTCCCCTGGGGCCTTGCAGTGTGTCCGTACTTCTGGCACCTGAAACATTTTGTGGGTCTTGGTATGTATGGCCTCACTGGGACGGTGTTCCATCCCAGTGTAACCTTGTCAGGTAGCTTGTGGAAGAATCCGACCACGGCAGGGGTGGGTTCCTAGTCGGGTCTTATGAGTTTACGTTCAATAACTATTTCTTCTCTTGGTAGTTCTTGTATTTCATTTTGGTCCATGTACTGTACCTCGGCGTTGGAGATAACTCCCCACATTGAGTTGTCATCGAACTTGACGTCCACCTGAACGGGGACGTCATTGATGACTTTCACGTCCTTCAGTTGTTCAGGCTGTCCCCAGTCACCGAAGGTAACTCTAAGGCCACCACTCGACCGGCGGACAACCTTGGTAACCCCCTCGATCCATGGAGAAGTAAAGAGCCTCTTCAGGACAAGGCGTTTAGCTTCACAGGAGAATTGGATGTTGGAGGATAAAGCCTGACGACCTTTACTTGGTCCCGCTTCACTCGCATGTCTGTCCTCGGTGAACTCTGGGCGGCGTTGTGGATGGGTTGTGAACACCGGCGTCCACCTCCTCCTTTATACACCTGTGCAGGTGACGTAATAAAACCCCATAACCAATGGCAGTGTAGATTGTACCGTATTTAACAAGTGGCAGGGAAACTACAGCATCACTTAAAGAGGTAAGTAAATACACTCGTAACGTCCTGATTGATTGAAGCGGTGTTTAGTTTAGTTGAAAATACCGACAGGAAGAGAAAAATCTTAACCCGCGTAGAATTGACCTAGACTCTGGGAAGTGGGGGGCGAACAGGTAAAACACACACGTCAAAAATAACCTTGACCTTATTACCACGAATTACGTACAAGACACATTAAATCTATTGATGACACCCACAGACACACACAAAGTACACACGGAACAGGAATAAACTTGCAACGGACGAACACATGCACAAATAAACTAACAAACGGAAACATGAATACTGCGTCATTCACCTCAAAAGTATACACCCACACTATTATTCAACAAACCTACACGTATTACACCATCGATTATAAATATCCAGGAATATATGTAAACTTGGTAATATAGGAGAGCAGAAGAGTGTAAAGAGAACTAGAGAACCATAAGAGAACGGCCAACAATGAGGGAAAACAGAGATAGAGAGTAGAGCGGGCAAGAGAGCGGTTGTCACTACGGCCGTCAGAAGTAAACACAAGCCATGCCACGCTGACCACCGCGCCGCACCAATTAGTGTTTGACGACCTTCCACACCCTACGACCTGCGTTTTCCTCGCAGTTTTGAATCTAAACTAACCTAACGGGGAGCTCCACAGTCGTTTCATGTTCTGGATGTGTACCGCCACGTAAGAACATACATAATAAAATGCTATCTCGCTTATACGTGAATAAGGCCAGAATGCCATTGAAGAAAATTGTCTTAGAATTGTCAAAATTTCCGATTGCAACTATAAAATACCCGAGATTCGTTTAGTGGCAACAAGTGAAATAATACCGGGTCGAGGTTAGTTTTAGTTAGGTCAAGTTAGTTTAGGATCGGGTAGGGTAGGTTTGATTAGATTAACTTAAGTTAGGGTTGGGTGGGAAAAGTTAGGATAGCGTTAAGGTATATAATCATCAGGTGAAATAAGTTGTTGGGGTGGGAGGAATAATCTCCATAATGATCCAGTTAATCATATTCCCCCTTACACATTCTCTGTGATGTAATGCAACTGCCCCGTCACCAAGCACTCCCACTCTCCGTAACTTATAGTTCATGTGACTGTGATAACTCTGCAAGGAGAAGACGGATTCTCTTCAAAGTTAGTAAGAACTTCTGTCTCCACAATATGTTCCTGTAGTATAAAGGATCAGACGGGGATTTTTGTAATTGCGCTGTTGTGTTGGTAGGTAGTTGTTGTATATAGCGACTCCTTGCTTTTTATCATATTGTTGACAGAAAAAATAATATATTCTACTAATTTTAACAATCAGTTGTTATTTACTAATGCTGTGACTCGAGTTTTAAAAGAGAACCAATCAACACAATTTAAACCAACCTAACCTAAGGATCTTTAATTTTGTTTTACTTGTCCTATTCGTTAGATTAAGTTAAGTTGCTTCGTTTCATCTGCTCTCGGAAACAAACAGGCGTTTACCAACACGGTGTCCACCAACTGATGTTTAACCATATTAAACCGTCTCATCTACACACACACACACACAGGATCCAAAATTGCATTGTGCCAACTGTGAACCCAGATACTAACCCTTAAAGGTGGATTTACCAGGGCGGAGGCGGGGATTGAGGGTGGCCTGGCGGCAAGACTCCCTGCACCAGAAAGTTTGTTTTACTCGCTTGTGTCATTGGATCCGCATTTTCAAGGGTTTCTTTTCCTTATGATTCTTTTATGGGTGGGAAGTGCTCTGTATCGCTGCGGGATGGAGAAATTCTTTTGGAAAGTTTCCTGACAATGTTTGTTATTATTATTATTATTATTATTATAACTATTATTATTATTATTATTATTATATACAAGAATAATAATAATGAAAATAATACTAAGCATAATATAATACTACTAATAATAATAATGTCCATCAGACAACCACAGTACAAATTGGCTCCAACGTGATAGTTCCGGGTCAGCTCCTCTGAGACTGATGAGAAGTCGGAAGTTTACACACCTAGATAATAATAATAAAACGACTATCTCACGTATATAACGACATAATAATACAATTGTTCAAGATTAGTGTAACTAAAATAAGGTTTATTTTAACTACTCAAGCGCTGGAAAGTTGTACAATATATACTCTAGTTTTTCTTTATTTAGTCTTAACAAAGATACTGAAGTCTAAACGACATTTTTTTCTTCTCCAGACAATTAAATAGACATACAGAATCATTCAGTTTAAGTATCATACAAATTTACATTGATTAGCCGTTCGTTTTATTTGATATATCATGAATTACATTGTATTGATGGATGAGGCAATCCTAGTTACACGAGAGACCGAGCATATGTTTTAACTCTTGAGAAGTTTATTGAGTGGACGAGTGATGATCCCTTAAGAGTGAGATGGTAGCCGTCTCCCCCAGCGAGCTGACTCCTGCCCGCCGTAATTCTGCCCAGTAATGTATCTGCAAAGTTCCGTTTGTTTTGTGCCCTTGAGAATACCTCTGGACGAAGAATCCAGGTGAAGTTTAGATTACTGATGATGTGAGAAAGAGCACGGGGAGAAAGAGACAGAGAGAGGGAGAGATTAACTGGAGGAAAGTCGGAGATAAAACCAGATAATGTGATTAAACATTAGAGCGGCGTCCCAGGCCGTCTGAAAAGTTGCTCCCAGTCACGAGGCTACAAATGGTCGACTGATACTTAGTTTTCGCTCTCACTAGTTTATCTTCGCTTTTCACCCGGCACTATTTGCTCACTTCTCTATTAATTCTCCTATTTTCTCCATTTCTGGTTAACGCATTGTAAAATATTGAAGGAAATAAGGTGTGGTTTGGAGGTGGACGTTTGGAAATAGCTTAACAAATTTCATATTACTCATTTGATGTTTCTGGGTCATGAATATTAATATTATTGTTCCATATATTTCTTATCGATTTTGCATGTCTTCTGTGTGTGTATACAGGAGTCAGAACACACCCACCACCAAACAACCACGAGCCACCAACACCCACCACCACACAACCACGAGCCACCAACATCCACCACCACACAACCAGACCACCAACACCCACCACTAACACCAACCACCACCAGGAGCTACCGACACCTCACACACCTTAACATATGGACCAATTTACAGCAGAGAGGAAAAATATTTTTGTTACACGGAAGCTGCTCAGAGATTTAGTTACACCGGTTCAAATGGCCCTGAAAGACGGTATATATATCTAGGAGCTATCTTTAGGCTATCCAAACAAGCACTTGACTTTAAGCATTACACCATAAAACTACACTCTGCAATAGACTTAGTTTACCATTGTGCTATATCTATGTACTGTACACGATGAAGTAGTGTATATTTGTATATCCGATTTTACTGAATAAATATACATCTACCTATTGGTTGAAGTTGTGCAATAAAGAGAGGCCAGAGTCTAGATTACGATATTTAATAAAATCTTCCTTGAATGCAATTGACATGTTTTGAATTGAATGTTGCAATGAACTAAGGAAAAGAAAGAGTTGATTAAAACTTTATTTGTTGAATTAATTTGATGCATCTCTCTTGTTATTGTCTGTATCCTTTGTTTTCATTTTTTTACACTATTCATCCCTTTACTGTTTGATGTCTCTAGTCTGTTTCCCTATGTCTGTATGTCCATCAATTACCTATGTCCTTTATTCATGCTCTGCTTTTAATTCATTTTGGTCCAACTGTACATGTTGTTATTCCTTAATTATCATAGTTTTCTCTACTCGCATGTTTATTATTCTCGTCTCCCCTTCACTCTCCCTTCACTCACGTAGAAATATAGGGAGTTCTATCTCTCATAATTTTTAACTGTTGATGGACTAGTGTAATTACTAACCTTTTTACGCGCTTAAAGACATTACTTGTTGAAGCGCAGCAAAAACATTATTAAGTCCACGACCCTGCCACCAATCATCCCCCGCGCACTCACCTGCCTCCCTCCCTCAGCACATTACCTGACTTCATCCTCGTCGCTGGCTCTTTCATAGTTTCTCTTAAGATCCCTAATAGTGTCATCCTCCTCATAGTGCCACCTCCACTCTTTAATACCCACCTCACTCCTGCTATTCTCCCTTATTGTGTAATGAATAACCCAGCCAAGTCAAAATAACCCTCCCCCCCCCCCTCCAGCTCTCCTATTTACAGTACAACCAAGGGTGTTGAAGTTCAACAACCACTTTGACACTTGTCCATTACCTAACACTCAAAAATTTTCACTCAAAATCACCTGCTAATGGTATTTACGCCTCCCATGGACCTCCACCTTGAATATTATTCATAATCATTAAAAAAAATTTGTCTTTATGTATGAAAAAAAGAAAAGAAAAAGGTCAACTTAAAATATCACACCGGTCTTTATCTTTATAATAAAACAAGGTTTTTCCTGTGGTTTTTGATGAGTTTCGAACGAATTTGATATCCATTTCCTCCGGAAATCACTTGGTTTTTTTTAAAGATATCTCACCCACCCAACAATCATAATGGAAAAAGTTAAATTTTCTTTCTTTTTCGAATAAATCAAATACTAACCAACAAACAAAACAAAACAAAACCTAACCTAACCCCCCCCCCCCCCCCGTTCTTCATGCCTCCAATCTTGCCTTAATCTGTAAAACTATTGTGACACCGCCAAATATGCTGTTCTTCACGCAGTGTACACTGGTTATTACACTTTGGACAAAGAACTATATTAGGTAATACACCGTGTTTTCTAAAAAAAAAAAAAAAAAAGATATTCCCTCACTATTTTTCTGGTGTAACTCTGCAATTGGCGCAAAATAATCATTCTCACAATGTCGACACAGCTCTTCCAACTCAAATCTTCGCTCCTGACCCACCCACTCATTGTTCATTGGCTTAAACAAAACAAAAAATCTTGCCCAATAAAAATACTCCTCCCGCTATAGCCAAAATGAACCCCCCCCCCCCCCCCCCCCCCCCCCGCACATGCACTATAGACGCTTAAGAAGCGATGCGTGACGAGTGACCTCCGCCAGATGTAGTAAACTTGAAAAATTATTATCTCGGTTATCCTTAATTTCTGGAGGAATATCATAGAAGAAAAAATGTCTTAGAATTATCTAAACAGTTTGAAATGCATATTAATAACAGTTAAAGAAAGACCGGTGTAAAATTATAAATTCGCCAAGAAAAGTATATTATCAAAATAATCCAAACGCAACGTAACTGAAAATAGTAAGTTTATGAACACTTAGCAAACTACTGGATGTACTGTATATGAATGATTGTCGCATACTAGGCAAACTACTGTAATTTACAGAAAAAATTACATATTCTGATAAACCAAAGCTTTACATATGAGCTTAGAAGTTAGGTTAAATTTCGTTTATTTGATTTGTTTAATAAATTGTTTGTATAAACCCGCACCCCTGTGACATCAATTGACAATGGCCGTGACTGCCGCGTTTCTTTATTTCCTCCAATTTTCCTTAGCATGAGGATTATTCTAGGAGATCTCTTTTGTTTCTTGTTGAATTAAGAATAAAATACTTAAAGAAAATATTCCCATTCATTCACATGTTTCCATATACAATATTTACAACACAGTTGATCATACACTTACCACTAGGCTCCAGAAACATCGACAAACTTCCTTTTTTCAGTTCTGACGATGACATTAGAAATATTCGGTGTTGTTAGCAAGAACCACGAGACCATCTCCAATATCCTGGTAACCATGACAGAGTCGGAAGAAAATAGTATTAAAATGTCACTTTGAGGGAGCACGTGTTTGCCCCTCCACAACAAAGAAGACACTGATCATCCTGATGGCGAATTGGCGGTGACCAGCTCAACGATTGTACACCTGACACTTGGCTAGTTGGCTCTCAAGCTGTCTAGGCTAGTGTTACAAATATGACGTATTAATATTGCAGTAAACATTTAGTGTAATAAAAACGTATAACCATTATTTAAACATTTAATACAACTAGAGTTGTAGTTACTATGGTTTAGTGTTTGTGTTGTGGTGGACATTAAAGACTGCAAAACCTGTAATACTTGTGTTGCCATCATCTTGTAATATTGCAACTGATGTCTCTGAATAAAATTGAGAACGTTAAAAATAAAGTCGGAAATATCTAGAACAGGGGTTCTCAACCAGGGGGGAATTTCCCCCCCTCAGGTTTTCGGGGGGGGGGGGGGGGGAAACTGATACTAATATGGAAAAAATAAAGGATTTTCAGTATTATATGCATATTATTTGGAATGCACTTTTTGAGGCTGACAATCTTGGAAAGGAGGGGGGAATGACATTCTGACATTTGGTGAAAGGGGTGCATGGGGCAAACAAGGTTGAGAACCACTGATCTAGAAGTATCTGCTTATTTTTACAGTATATTTTCAGTATCCAGAGGCAGTTCAATAAAACCTAAAATCGTCTTTCTGATCATGCCAATCTTGAAAGTCCAAAAAATTTGGTCCATTCCGGTAGCGCCTTCAAAATACCTTTCCCATTTTCTGTTCCTATCCGATTCTCTTTTGTTTCTCTAGTTGTGAATCTCACAAATCACTCGAAAAATGGGTTGACTTGAAGATTAAACACCCAAGCTTATTTCACATAAGTTCAAACACCCAATCTTATTTTACATAAGTTTAAACATTCAAGCTTATTTCACCTTAAGTTAAACACCCCAAGCTTATTCCACCTAAGTTTAGATACCAAAGCTTATTTCACCTAGTTTAAACTTAGTCTAACACCCAAATTTACTTCACAAGTTTAAACACCCAAGATTAAACTCAAGCTTATTTCACCTCAAATTATAACACGTGATAATTAACCACCCTAACACGACCCTAACCCCCTCCCATACCCCAAGGTGTGTTAAGTTGGTTAATCACTAACTAAAATAAGCTGGGGTGTATTATCTTCACATGATGCCAAAAATGGCCCATAGAAAATATAAGACCGCTTACAAGGATTTCCAAAGTACTGAAAAAAAATCTAATAAACATTTCAAGACGGTTCAGGACCATTAAGAGTAGTGAATTACATCAGCAAACAAAAAACTGTAAACACGTACAAGATGATCGAGAAGTCCCTGTGCACCTCCAATAATCAATCATGTGGTTGTTCCTTGTTATAGCTACATCATTATATAAGTTGTTCTTACAATAACTATTGACAATGGCCACAAATAAATGGTATAAGTGGATAATAATGTCAATATTTATTGTAAGTAGAACAAGGTGCGTATATAACAATGTTGGTTTAACAAGAACTATATTAATTATGATAAGTGCACAGGGACTTTTCGATCATGCTGGATAAACACCTCACATCAGTTGGTAATGTCTCGGCCTCAAGTGGGTACTGTACCTTGTTCATGTTCCTTTGACTGGCCAGGTAGCCAAATCTTATGGGCATTAGAAAGCAAAATGCAACATCAAGTGAACATGCATAATTTCTAAAGCAATAAATAAACAAATATCTACTTCCTCCTGTTTTACAATACTTCTCTGTTCAAAGTAATATTACTCTATGTATTGAAC
The DNA here is from genome assembly GCA_958450375.1 of Homarus gammarus. NCBI lineage: Eukaryota > Metazoa > Arthropoda > Malacostraca > Decapoda > Nephropidae > Homarus > Homarus gammarus. The sequence continues at coordinate 261,435 of CAUDMG010003705.1, read as the reverse complement.
TCCCAGAGCTCATCTTCCTCATCATGTCAATCTAATTTTTCTTTATCTCTTACTCTCTCTCTCCTCCAGCTGGTCTCCAGTAAACTCAAGATTGTACAGTGATACGGTTTGGCACTACACACACACAGTTGTAGATTCACCTCCATATATTTTTCCACAAATGAGATATATGGCTGAATTTCAACCTACCTTTGCCACCAGTCTGACTTTAACACCATCTTCATATGCACACATCACCTAGCTTTACATATTTAGTGCTGAATATGGCTTTAACCCTCAAATACTCTCCACTTGCACAAATCTACAGCAAAGTAAATTTCTGTTGTATAATGTATATGTATGTTTAATGTGCTCAAGATCAGGATGAGACTGAGAGGACTTTAAAGAGTCTTAAAGGGATTGTGGGGTTTCGAGATGTTGTCTCGCACTCAGAATGGGTTAGAGAAAGGAAACTCACAATGCGCTCTGTACATATATTGTATTGGATGTACAATGCAGCTTGGTGCTGGGAAGTGGCAGAGTGGTTACAAGCGTAGAGTAGAGAGAGCTGGTTGGTGAGGGTGCTCAGAGGAGGTGTTGCTTCCTGCGGCTGTAGCTAGGAGAAGGAGATAGGTCACAGCCACGTGAGGTCTTATATAGCAGGGGTAGGCGTGGCTTGATAGTTGACCTCCGCTTTGTTAGGCGGCGCTGGTTTCCAACCTAGACCACGAGGCGCAGGCTGGGGAATTCGAAGAGGATCGGCTAGTCAGCGACAAACGGCGATTGTAGGAGAGGAATCCATTGCAATACTCCCCCTTCCCTCCAGGCAGTGTAGGAGACTTGTTGTCTGCAGGGTTGTATCCCACAAGTGAGACATAATGGGCGGTGCAGGAGACTTGTTGTCGGCAGGGTTGTATCCCACATGCGAGACATAACGGCGAGGGCGTGGATGAGCCGGCCACTATGGGAGACACTTTGTCCAGATACACGAGACCTGTGGGAGAAGCAGAGGGGGAAGGAGGGTTTTGTAGGCGAGGAATGTGGTGCTTCTCTCGTGGCAGGTACACAGTCCTCAGTAGCGCCTGGTGGGGTGTGTGGGTCCGCGTCAGGAGCAGGGGCCGCATCAGGAGCAGGGGCCACGTCAGGAGCAGGGGCCACGTCAGGAAGAGGGTCCATGACAGCAACAGGGTGCAAGACAGCAGCAGGGTCCACAACAGCAGCAGGGTGCAGGACGGGTGTGCTGGGGTCAGTAGGACGTGGTGCTTGGGGCAGGAAAGGGAGCAGCTGCCTGCTCAGAGGAGCAGAGCTGCTCTAGGGTGTCTAACCTGTGGTGTAGGGGCTGTAGCTTTAGAACCGATGAGCGCTGCCTCCGTGTGGATAAGACAGTCTTCCATGTTGTGATTGAAGACTGGGAGAGTGATCAGTTTCTCCTCCATCCTGTGTGAGTGCGATTCTCCGGGGGCACCATTTGTGGGGTTATGAGATATTGGTTCACACTCAGGATAGGTTGGAGAAACGAAACTCACAATGTGCTCTCTGTATACATATTGTATTGGATGTACAATGCAGCTTGTGGGGTCATAGTCGCCAGCGAGAGGGGGAGCCACCAGGCAGGAGAAGAGGTGGTGTTGCTTGCTGGTGGCTGAGCTAGAAGAGAGAGATAGGTCACGGCCACGTGAGGTCTTTTATAGCAGGGGTAGGCGTGGCTTGATAATTGACCTCCGCTTTGTTAGGCGGCGCTGGTTACCGACCTAGACCACGAGGCGCAGGCTGGGGAATTCGAAGAGGGTCGGCTGGTCAGCGACAAACAGCGGTTGTAGGGGAGGTATCCACTACAATATCACTGCTCAAGAATCACACTAAATCCAGAAAATTTATGTCATTCTCAGTTTTTTTTTCTCTATTTTTTTTCACAAAGAACCATGCAATAAAATCTTGTGGGAGTTCAGGCAAAAAGATAAAATATATATATAAAAGTACTGAACAAAATTATATATAAACAAAAGCAAATGTACCTGACCTTTTGTAGCTGCTCATGTGAAAAGTTGTGAAACAATCGCGAGTACAGTCACCCAAAAAAGTCCTGTAGCGAATCATGAACCCCGAGATTCAGACTCTTGAATCCGAGTCTGAATCTCGGGGTTCATGGTTCGCGACAGGACTTTTTTGGGTGACTGTAATTACGAAGCTTTATTGTGACTAGCAGAAGCTGGTACTGTACTTGATACCCCTTCATTTCTTTTTAAGATTTGGGAGTGACATGCTTTGCTGAACCTTTTACCCTATAGGTATACTGTAATTTGTTTAACCGAATTATTTTTTTCACATATCCCGAGTATACGAGTGGGTCACATAACCCATTATGTGCTGGTAGTTGTATCCTCTTTCATGATTAAGATAAAATTCTTGTTAACCAAACAAATCTGCTTGTTACGTAGGGGTGTTCTTGACTAGGATATTTTATACGAAGGTCTTCATCAGAAAATACACGACATAGTCCAGGTAAGGACACAAGCGTTAATGTGTCCCGAGATGTACTTATTATACCATTAAAATCTTTGCACTTCCGTTCAAATTTCATCTGTTTTCGGGCATTTTTTATTTTAGTTACTTGCCTCCTTGCTTATCCAGAGTGTCTCATATGCTTTGGTTACAGCCCATACAAATTTAAGAGTTCAAGACCAACCTGATAAGCTTAAAGAAACCTATTGACTGAACTTGTTTAAAACAATATAAATGTTGGTGCAGTAACATAAACCAAAGAAGGAAATGAAAAGAAAAGGATTGGTGTACATTGAATTTATTCACTGTTACTTACGTTTACAGAATAAATGTACAGAGAAGAGAAAGTTATTATTTACAAAGTGGATAGCAATAACAAACTCATACAAAGCATCTAAGCCCATGGAACATTTCCAATAAATCAAAATAAACCATTATGAATATACTACAAACCATTTTTTTTTATTCCGAGCTGCCTTGATGGTCAACGAGTTTCATTGTCATTCATAGTAACAATAAAATAAATCTTGCTGCTCATAGTTATCTATACATGAGTATATCGAAGTTTCTTCCAACATCTCAAGAAAAAATACATCTGTAGGATACCACTTTCCCATGACTTTATATAATTTTGTTATTTCATAAAATTGAAGTACAGTACACATGCTCCTATTGTCACACAAAGGAGGCAAAAACATGCAAACGACACAGGGGGGGGGGGGGGGGAAGCTACTAAGCTGGAAAATAATAAATAAAAAAATAAATAAATATCATGCAATTACTGATTAACTTTTAAAATTTTTTTAGAAGGATACTGTCTATTTGAGGGCCAAGTACTCAGCACATTGAATATAATGATTCTAATGGTAATACAATTCTATTAATGATCACTCAAATGTAAATCACTACCAACCCAAACTTGGTGAATAAACAACTGTGAATATTTTTTGTATTTTTTATGTGATTAATGGTTCACTAAAAGACAAAGTCTGAACATCAATTTTAATGGATATATATATAAGAAAACTTAGTTCACTTCTTATACACAATGGCTAACCAAAGAAAACATAGCTTGGTGTGCTCATCAGGGTGCCTGTACATATTCAGGGTGAGACGTCTCTCTAAACTAGCAAGAGCAGAAGCCCTGAACACCTGAAAACTGAAGTGAACTTAAAATCTGTGCCTGAAATCGCTCGGAGGATTTGCTGACGAGATCCTCTTGTGTTAAAACAAGCGTTTCAGTTAGCTGAGACTAGTGAGAAATTAAGGGAAATAATGCAACATGATCTGGCATTTACAGCAACATCCAGCATACTTACCTTCACTTAGTCAACAATTCTTATAAATTACATCAATATATTACTGCTCTTCACAGATCAGGTCACCAAAGGAGAATGTTTAAAAAGTTGGCTTGTTAAGTCAATTGTCAAAGTCTACATTCCTACTTCACTAAAGAGAAACTACAGGAAGTATAGATTTAAACAGTGGAAGAGTGATAGTGGTTATCTTAAGTCTGTCAGTCGGAGAGTTTACATGCTTGTTATATGAAAAGGATTTTTGCATGTTTTTGCACTATGACTACTTCATTTTCCATTTCATGTGATGTCAGCTCATCAGTGTACAGGATAGTACGTGACAAGATCGACGACTCTGAGACATAGAAGAATCTTTCAATAATGTTAAGTTTTCAGAATAAAATGGAAAATTAACTTTATTGGAAAACTGTCCACGAACACTATCGGCGATGTCATCACGTTCTGATTAAAAAGCAATTTATCTACTTTTTTTCTATATTCGCACTTCAAAGTAATATGTATTACCAGCACAAATGACTATGGAAACAATAAATAAGATACATGAATTCATATATTATCATCAAAGGTATCATCATGAACATCAACATTATTAGTGTGTGTAATGTGACTATATGGTGACAAAAGTTGGGTTAGTTATTTCATACATATTAGCTGTCAGCAAACATTACCTTTCAGGAACAGACAAAAATTTTTAAGGCCAAGCAAGAATCATTTACAGTAATACTCAAGAAAAAAAAAAACTTAGTGTATTCAAGTCACTTTATATCTTACTGGTAAACAGCATATGCTCACCATAAAACTATGGAATGTGAATATGACTTAATAAAGCTGTAAATTATTGTGTCAAGCAAGTCTGCTTCATGAAAGACAATGTTGCTCGACACACTGCGTAGACATGCCCGGCCCAGAGGGGTTAAGGGTGGTCGGACTAACGGTTACCTTTCACAAACAGCCGTTTCAGCCAATGGTGTGAGGTCACACCCATCCTACAGCTTGCTGTCACTAAGTACTCAAATGTTATGAGAAAGCATCAGCTGTCCTGTGCCCCAAAACATTCTCTGGCAGCTTCTTTGCATCTTTTACCCTATTTTATTGAAGAAATATAGCAACTTTCACTGAAATTGGTGAAATAAATAACTATAATAAAATAATAATGATGATAATAAAAAAAAAAAACACCATCTGCACCAAAATGCACTTACAATCTATTTGGCTACGCGCTAGAGAGAGGAGCGGGAGTCAAATGACAAATGACACTCAGCAGGCAGGCATCTGATGACTAAAGCGGTACATACTTGACACTTGTCTTGGCTGCCACTTACTTATGCCACGACTTATGCCTCAGATCTAGTGTTACAAGGGTATATGTCTGTCATTAATGTATATGGTTGTATGTATAAGTATACAGGTGGGAGTTTAAATTCAAAGAACAGAATGTGTATATCATTCTTATACGTACATATATACATACTGTATATATATATATATATATATATACATGCATAACATACACACTCATAAATAAAGTTGTCAATATCAACCTAACAGGAGCTCCGTGAACTATATTTTAACTTATTATGCAACATACCTATGTATACTGTAAAACCTGGTGGCAGCCATTGTCAGTGGTCAAACAGAGCAGTGCCAGAGTCTGCTATCACCTGTTACTGAACTAGACTGGGATCTACCTGGTTTGCTCAACACACTGACCCCCCCCTCCAGCAGTACAGGTAAAGGCATCTTCCAGGGTAGGTTTGGTCATAGTAATGTTTGCTACTGTTGGTACTATTCCATTACTGGGTTGTTGCTCCCTATGGTTACCCAATGGGCCTTCAGTTTGTATCCCATGAATCTATTTCCAGCTTCTTAATAATCAACAACAGAATTAAAATTGACAATAACTGAATGCTAGTGATTATCAGACCACACAGCATTTTTAAATATAGTACAAAAATACAAAAAATATACTAAAGCTCTGTAAATGTAGACTATATAAGGTAATCACAGCATGTTAGTAATAATAATAAAAAGGCACCCTTTGTGCCTCAGGTCAATATTTTAACTGCCAAGATCTGTCATGAAATGCAGTATGATGAAGGGAGAAGAGTGAAAAAAAAGAAGGAAAAAATGAAAGAAAGAATAAAGCGCCAACATCTCTCACCTGGGATGCGTGTTAAAGAGTGGGGCTGTAGAGGTCTAGCTGGACATAAGACACAACCAAAGTAATAGATACCAACCTGCATAACACATACCATTCAATTGTACGATGCAAGATACAATCCATTGCAACAGAAGACCAAATTAATTACAGGCCATGTGCATCTGATTGTATTTGTATCTGCAAATTCTGGTAATATTTAAACAGGTCAACACCAAGTGTAGCACCAGACCGCCTGTGTCAGCCTCTCCTGAACTCCAGGATTCAAGGTCAAGTATGTTCCTGTGCTGTGCAACAGGTTAACCACATACTGTACCATTTTAAGCATTCTGTCTTTAGTTTCTGACATTCTGACTGGGTGGGTTTATAAATCAAATTTACCTACATACATCACATTGAAGTAATTTTAATATTTGACAGTACATCAGAAGAGTTCCTCTATATTAACAACTTTTGCTGATCAAATGCCAGGAGCCGAGCCAAGCCCAGCCTGTCCCACCCTACTGTCACACAGCACATTCACAGAGCAACACCATACTGCTGCCTATATCCTTCCTTGCCCTCCATGTTTTTCATTTCCAATACAGTATAGTTGTTGTATAATCAACTATTTGCTTCTACTATGTATATACAATTGTAAATAATTTCATGATCCTCTAAGTTTTGTTTTGAACACCTGGGAATGAATCATCACAGGTAACACCTGAAATACAAGTGAGCTTCAAGTTAAATATTCACGGGTTTTGAAGAAACACCTCTACTCTTCTTTGGCGTATAAACAATGAACGATTACCAACACATCACTAGGTTGGACGTCTCACTCCGTCCTTCAGGCCCTCTCTGCAGCTCACTGCCTCAGCTGTCACATGCGTGCATGATAATAAGAGGCAATACAAAAGCAGCTATACACAGGTGCTCTATACCCACCCTGGACACACCCTAGAGCTTCCCCATCTTCTGGCAACCACGCCCTAACTGTTGCCAAGAGGGTGGTGCTCACATTATTACATTCGTGGTATTAATAATAAATTAAAATAATAAATTACTGGGGGTCTCTCCTCCCACACACATTGTGTCACTTGCCTCTTACTGCACACTGGTTACCTTTAAGATAGCCTGTTACGGTGAGGGAACATGCCATCAGCCACACGAGAAACCTAGGAATAGACGAGAGTGGCAGAGCCGCAGGAGAGTAGATCACAGGCAGTAGCTTGGGTGTAGGTAGAGTGGGAGTTGCAGCAACCTGGTGAGGAGCGGCATCGATATCTGTAGCAGCGATGGCAGCATGCAGTAGGGGGGAAGGGGTGACCAACAGGTTGATGGGAGGGATGGGCGAGGCTTGCTCACACACCCTCACATTAGCGGCACTCCCACACCTTCATGGTTTGATCCACACTTCCGGTGATAACGTATGGTGCACTCCGATGCATATCTGAAGAATTGAAAAGATTATTTCTTTAATAGAATTAACAGAACTACAGTGTCTCAGTCTCCAATTACTATATTTACAGAGCAACACTAAAAATACTTGTAATTTTTGGCCTTTCCTGTTTACTGCCTTATACTTCAACTTGCCAAGGCAGGTTACTTCTTCCCACATATTCTCATGTTTCTGTATGAGCTAATAGCAACTATTTCTAGTTAATAACAGTAACATCACCTAGGATTCCTTTACAATGCTTCAAGGCCAGTTATTCTTTAACAACTGAAGACCACAACATTTAAATACATCAATGACACTTACCTAATGATGTACAGAAATGAGAGTGAGCATCAAGAGTCTTTTGGCATCGCTTATTCTTAATATCCCACACACGAACTGTTTTGTCATCTGAGGCAGAGAGGATGTATTTGCCACCAGGGTGTACCAGGAGGCCTCGCACCCAATTGTCGTGTCCTACAAGTGTGAAGAGGCATAGGCCAACACCTACATCCCATACCTGATAAATAAGGAAGCAAGGAAACAATCAAGCAGGGCTTAACTTTCAACTTTAAAAAAAAAAAAAAAAAAAAAAAAATTATATATATATATATATATATATATATATATATATATATATATATATATATATATATATATATATATATATATATATATATTATATATATATATATATATATATATATATATATATATATATATATATATATATATATATATATATATATATATATATATATATATATATATATATATTATATATATATATATTATATATATATATATTATATATATTATATATTATATATATTATATATTATATATATTACATATTATATATATTATATACTATATATTATATACTATATACCTGTATACTGTATACACACACACACAGTGGTCCCTCGGTTAACGAGCACAATCCGTTCTAGAAGGTTGCTCGTTAACCGAAAAACTCGTTAACTGAAACCATTGCTTCTATGGGTTTTTGGGTAATTATTATTTTTTTTTTACATTGACAGCCTTTCTTTCACAATATGTGCACTGCAATATTATAACTACAAATTCACAGATATTAATACTACATGTACACCTGTCATGAGTATCAAGTTCACTACAATGAAAGTTAAACATTAATGGATTATAAGAAAGTAATGCTTACCTTGATAGTCTTGTCTCTTGACCCAGATATCAGGAAGGGGCCCTGGTAGTTGGGTTTACGGTTATCTGTCGCAACCGCATCGTTCACAGCCGTGCATGCATTGCCTTCGCACCACGCAATGCACTCTACTACATGGTCGTGTTCCCGCAGTTCAGCCTGTAAGGATGGTTAAAGTCATATCTTCATGAAGACATCATTAATTTTGTTCTGGAATGTTTAACTAAAAATCAACATCTATTTTATCATGTTGGGTAATGAGACCAAAGGTGGCTGGAAAGTTACGATAGTGATCATATAATATTTAATCTGATTTTCAGAGATGTGAAACAAGCCAAACTTACCCCAAAAGTGATATCTAAGGTAGTTGTCAATTGGTCGACTGGTAAAGTATAAAGGTACTGCATCATACACTTGGTTGTAAAGTACCTAGATAATGCCAGTGTGTTTAAACCATTTTTGACAATTTTACCACTTCCATTGAAAATAAATTAAGTTGTATAAATCTTAAATCTGAATCATGCCAAAGTAAGCATCAAACCTTTGTAACAAATGTGTTTTATTAAACAGCTGTTTATTTTATCGTTGTAATACCTAATACATTAATTCTGCCTTTCTAGTTAGTCTCTCAACATTCCTACATGTTGTGCTGGTGAAGTTTTCTCCTTTTAAAAAGAAGCAGAATTTTTGACAAAACAAAATGCCTATCATTATTATTACTTTGGTATTTGCACCCTCTTTTGCCATCTTCAGGTGCTATTAATAAGTGAAAACTGGATAAAGGTGGCAAAACCCCCCAAAATAATATACGTACTGGTCAGGAAATATCACATGAAGTAATCTAAATTAAGTTAGTTTCCAAGGAGGAACTTCAAATTTATAAGTAAACAGGAATTTATACTCAAGACTTTCATGAAGTGTTGGGAGTGAGCTTTCAAAAGGACTCCTATTGTGTATGAGTAACTTGATGTAATCACTGCTACTACTACTATACATGCTCACCACAAAATCATTGTCATATTCTTATATATAATTACAGAGTTAACATTACTCAGAGATTTCAAGAACTTTCTTCAGTATGTAGGGATGCATAATGCATTCATTACATATTTACAGGTGACCCTTTCCAAGGAGGAGGCAGATCAAAGGACTGTCCAGCAGGGACAGCCCACAGGCATTCTTGGATTTCTAAAATTCTTTTAGGAATTTTTTTCCCTAAATTGCATGTTACATAAAATTTATGATAAAGACAAAGATTGGAAACCACTCCTACCAAGATTCCCATAAAATGTGTCCCAAGATAGTAATACTGTATACAACATAACTTTCTATTCTTTTACTTTGTGAAATAATGTCTATAGAAACTTTCTGTAAAGTAAGTCAGAGAATACCACATATTCATGGCAACAACTCATCCTTCTTATCAAGAATTATGGGAAGGATGTGTCATCAGATTACAATGATACACCTCAACCACAAATGGATTCTTAAATAATGTAGTTATTCAGTTAATAATTTCTGATGGTACAGTACTTACCTTACATTCCTTGGAAGCGGTGAGCCAGACACGCACCGTCTGGTCATTAGAGCACGAGGCAATGAGAGAACCGTCGCTGCACACTCGTACCATCCTCACCCATTCTCGGTGTCCCGTAAACGTCTTTACACAGTATCTACCATGAGGATGGAAAGACCATAGTAAAATTTGCTGCCTAATACAAGGAACAACTATCATAGCCTACAACACATCATTAAAAAATTATCATAATGATTTAATCTCACACACTCAACACGTTGGACATTATTATCAACCCTAAACTCATTACCCAAATGGGATCCCAAGCAAAGGCAGCTAAGAACAGTGTTGTTCAGAATACAGTATGCCTCCCAAGTTTGTACCCAAAAATGTCTGTGCATAGTTTTAAAGTTGCCGGCATTTTCGCGACTGAGACAGGGAGCCATTCATTCTTAGAGAGAGTAATTTCCTTTACCTGTATTGCAAATATGAGTGTGTGTGTATAAACACACACAAAACACACAAAATTAAAAATTGGAAAACCCTCTCACAAATAATCAGGAACAAATTTATTAAAAATGTAAGTCTACCCTCAAGTTCGTGCTCTATTACTTTATTAAGTGAGCACGGACTTGAGGGTAGACTCATTTTTTATAAATTTGTTTGATTATTTGTGAGAAGATTTTCCAATTATAATTTAATTGTACAGTATGTGTTTTGTGTGTTTATGTGTGTCACATGACCAATACTACAGGTAAAAGAAATAATTGTCCCAAGGGTAAACACAAAGGGAATATACATTTCTTTGTACACAAAAAAATACCCCCCCCCCCTCCCCAGTCCGCAAATGTTATTCATGGATTTGGCAATTCGCGGCCATTTTGAGAACCTAACCTCCTCAAATTTGGGGGCCCCTGTATACATGTCCATAATTTATTTTTTATTCTTAACACTCTCAGCCTCCATGACGCCATTGTGGCGTCGAACATAAAAGGCGAAAAAACTTACGTTCAGCCTCGCAAAGCCAACGTGGCGTCCAATGGGCTATATTTTCAAATAACTCAAAAACTATTCAGCGAAACTGACTGAACTTTGGAGGCCATTTGACAGATGTCGTTTTCTTTGTGTGGGCCTCATCACTTACCTCGAGACAGTCTTGGTCATCGTGTGCATGACAGCGCAGCATGAAGCTAGTGTCGCTCTGGCCATTAGAGCAAGAGGAGGGTGTACCGCTCGGCCTTTTAATTATTTCATGAGTTTTTGTTATATTATTTTTCCTTATACCACAATATTCTACATGCTTTGTTCTTATTTTGGTATATAGTACATATCAATGAACACCATAATACAGTACAAGGATATGTGAATGGAAATCGAGATGTTACTAAACATTTTCCTACTTTTCAACTTATACTTGAAAGAAGTGGCTTAAATTTCAAGAATCTTTTTTTATCGTTTCATAAAAATTTTCATACAATTTTACACTAGAAGAGACCCCATTGCAATTAATACAAAATTCTATGGCAGTGAAATGAGCCCTAAAAAAAAAAAAAAAAAAAAAAAAAAAAAAAAAAAAAAAATCGGCAAAAACCTGAGGCTGAGCGTACATTTTCAAGCAAGCATGTGTCTCAGGCTCCAAGACTGAGAGTAATAATGAAATGAGTCTGTTAATAGAGATATGACACCTAAAGTGGCTCATATTAGAGAAGGTTGAGTCTACAACCATAAATCTACATAAATACAATCCAACTCTTAAAACATACTACAGTATACCAGTATTTTTTGCTTCATTAAGAAAATTAGTACTAAAATGTTCTGTCAAAGCCAACTAAATTTACCAGAAGAAAAACCCAAGACAAGGAAGGATGCATACATGTGGACATGTGTCAGTTATACAGTCACTCCTCGACTTACGACCACCCGGACATACAACCACCCCAGTCATACCAATTTTTTTTTTAAATTACGTATTTTCAAGTCCCGACGTTAGTGATTGTGCTATGTACTGACAAAATTTTCGTTTGTAATTCCTTTTAAAGTGGCTGGCAAGCTTAAAAGTGAGAGTTTTGTGGAGCTGAGAAGAAAGAGAGAGACCCATTTTAGATTTTATATGTATTATTTTCGCATTTTCGACTTACGACCTGGATTTGGGTCCCTAACCCCGTCGTAAGTCAGGGACTGCCTGTATTGTAATGTCTATATCAATTTTACAACATCAATGGTGTTATGAAAATCCATTTGTTTTAACAAGAGTCCGCACACTTCTAAGACTTCTAAAAGCTTCAAGGTTATAGCAACTACAGTGCTAGCACCTTTTAATTTTTCTCCAGGATCAATCATAAAAATGGCACAACTAACTCACAAAAAGCATAATATGTATTAAGCAACACTAATAAAACATAGTTTGTCTTTATAATAATGACATCAGTTATCTTGTTAATTTTCAACCAATGCAATATAAAAATACTGAAAACTAAACATGCTCACTTGCTGTATTCCTTACTCACCCTGTGGCCACCTCCCACATTTTAATTGTCTTGTCTCTGGATGAACTAAGGAGGTAATCTCCAGAGGGCATGAAGGTGACTGAGGACACATTGTGGTCGTGGCCGTGCATCGTCTTGACACATTCGTATGATGAGAAGTCCCACAGCTTGATTGACATATCAGCACTACATGAGACTAAGAGAAAATATACAGTACATAAGTAACATACAAGTACAATGAAAGGCTACATTGCATATAACAATATTTTTCATCACAGCGCTACATCCACCTTTTGATTCCCTTAAACCTCACATCATTCTGGCATCCACACATTTTAGACATTATTTTACTCCCTTCATTTCTTACCATGCAGTGCAGCATAAAACTCCTTAATACAGTACTAATCTCTATAAAAAATATTATCCACAATCTTTTGGGGGAAAATCCCCACTGCATTCAATATAGCACGTATACATTGTGTCACATCTGTACACTGTAATAAGAAATTGAATCCATGAAATAACCGCTTTCCATTCACTCCATACTTAAGTCACAGCAATGAAAAAAAATTACATACATACCCTGTACTTAAAATTCTAAACTTACCTAGGAACTTGCCACTATGGTCAAATGCTATGTCCTGAATGCTGTCAGTGTGACCTTTTAATGTCTTTTCATAATCTCCAGTTTCATAATCCCACAATTTGATAGTGCCATCTTCACTTGCAGACACCATCAATGAATACATTGGGTGGAAAATTACCTGAAACACACACAAAAAAAAATAGATATTAGTGCCAAAAATTAATCTGCTATTCAATTCTTCCTTTCAAAAGTAGAATCTTTTCCAAGGACACTGCAAGCTGGCCAGAATCACAACAAAAACACTCCTCTTAACTTCAATCACATCCCCCATAACTCATCAGACACCATCTCTCCAACCAATCACACACTCTGTTGCTTCCTGAATCCCCATTCCCCCACTGCTAATATGGTAAAACAGGTAAACCCTCAATAATCAAGATTAATGGATGGAAGGTTAGCCCGGAAGATCCAAATTTCTATTAGATCTCAAGAGCTGTTTTTTGGGCACAAAATAAAACCATATACAATACAGTACAACTATCTTGAATACATTCATGGGCATTCTACATATATGGCATTGCAAAAATTGTGACCAAGTCCCAGGTTGCTGATCTGACTTTCTGCCTCATTTACACACAATTGCGGGGTCTCAATTGTTTCTCTTGCTATTGACAACACAACATACATATATCGTTTCTCACTAATGATCTTTCTTTTTAATTTCTTTATGGTTCCTTATTATTATTATTATTGCAGTGTTTTCAGTATTATTATTGTTATCATTATTATTTTATTTTTATTTTTTTTTATTATAAATTTTACTTATCTGAATTATTATTATTATTATTACGTTTTCGCCCCCCGGGCCCTGATGTGGGTCGGTGACCTGTGTCCGGGTGGGGTAATACCCGTAAAAAAAAAAAAAGCCAATATTTGTTACATGTCAAAGGAGTAAGGCTCGCAACAAACAAAAAGTGAACGTATTCAAAGAAAATTACAATATATGGTTTTTAAATTTGTAGTGACAAGAACTCCAACTATGGTGTAATGTATGGATTGAATGCAGCCCCTTTTAATAACTGAATACTTGATGAGTGGAGTAAAGAAACCTAAATAAAATGTATAACTATATTTACAAATGTTTACCACTAATAACAATGAAATAAAGCTAATCACATGAACATACTAAGTTACTTTAAGGTTGCCAGTATCACTGACAACCAAATCAATACACGATTCTCGAACATAAATACATAAAACACCAAAACAGCCAGCCAGCCTCAACAATGAATACCATGAGTGCATCACCCAATCGAAGACAGAAGTGAACTGACAATGCAGGCCAGTGGTGAAGGTCTGATGACTACCCAAGCTTGTGAGCTACTGACCCGGCTCCGAAGCCGTCAGCTTCTATGGGTTGCTTTGAGCAGACTGACCCCAGACATCGTACTTAACATGTCATTGTATATCTTTTTATTCTCCCACCAAACCTTTTCTCATTATGCTGTAAGTTGGCCAAGATTCAGGAGCTAAAACACACTCTCCCTTCACTTGTCTCCTTCTAGCCATTCTTATCTGTTAACACATCCCCATTAACCACCTAACACCACCACCATGCACTCCTGTCATTCACAAGGCCTGTCATTTAACCCCATCCTTCCATATCTTTCATCTTCTTCCTCTCCTCCCTTGGTCCCACCTTCACACAAGAAGGAAGAAAGATAAATGGCAGAACAAAAATGAATTAAACAGCAAATCTCACCCTGGTAACTGGTGCCCTGTGTCCTGTAAGATTGTACTTCTCTGGGGGTCGTGGAATCCATTCTGTTGGCGATCGTTTGTCTCGAGTAGGAGCACCAGCAATGTATTCCCTTTCGGCTTCATTCAGCTTTACTTCCAATTCCATTACCTAAGACACAAGTGATAAAGGTTATCACCAACTATCAAGCCACAAAGCTTTGTATTACTGTCTAAAATTAACTTAAAAGGAAAATTAAAAAGGGAAGCTACTTTTTAAGCCTGATAATAATGATGTAATTCCCTGGATAAAAAGCATCCACTTTTCCGAAGACTGCTCCAGCCATTTGGTTGAGGAAATTTTGATGCCAACAGAGAATATAACACTACCACTACAAGCCAAAACTCATCATAAAAAGTATTTATCATTGATGATTTCAAACTCCATAATGAAATAATGATAATGTAGTTTAGCTAATACCAGTTTGAGAGTGAACAGTTGTTATGTTACTGCTCAGCTTTCATCAGTTACAAGCAAGTAATATTATATACATGTTAATTCATATACCTGTATAGATTTACAATACAATATACCTAAGTATGAAGTTCTAAAAAAAATTTCTTGACTATACTGAAACAACTTAACCTGTGCTGTTCATAACTAACTACTTCAATATAAATAGTGACAGCCTTCCTCTACTGTCATCAAGGTGAACACCAGTGGGGCTTTAAAGTGTTGCTCAATCATTAATTTTAGAATAATTTATACCAAAATATTACCATAAAACAAAATTAAGCTATTAGCCATTTTACACAAAGTACTGTACCAATAAATACAATGCAAAGGGAGTAGGATTGGAGCTGACTTTTTAACCACATTTACTGTAGTACTGTAATTGCAAAAATCTGATGTTATAACTCATGAAAAAGATATGAAGACCCTTAGCCTATTCATGTTACTTTTGAAAATCACTTGACTACAAAACCTTACAGGCAAGGGAGACTGAACTCTAAGGTCTTCACTTATATTTGGTAAAACAAAGGTAGAACAACTTACCTTTTTCTGGAGTCTGATAACCGAGCACCATTTCTTTTCGAGGAGCCCTGAATATTTTCTTTCAATCTCTCCTGGCATATCTGCCTCTGCCTTGAAGGCTTCCAGTGCATCCATATAGCCATTGCTGCATAGATAGTCAGCTATGGCTTTATTCCTAAATAAAAGAGATGGAAAAATATTAGTTCATGAGTACAGTACCATCTTACCTTGTGCACGGTACAAGACAAATTCTGTTTGGGTATACAATACCACTATGTGTCCAGGAGGTTCAATTTGGGCCAGTATCCAATAATATTCTCCTACATTAGCATCTCCCTCACCAGATAGAATTTCATCAGCTATCTTTCTATGACACTGAAACCGGCTGAAATGTGATCAAACCATGAAAGATACAACATGATTGAATTTAACTTGCCCAGCACAAGTCCTATGAGGCTCCAGCCTTCTGGGCAAGGCCTTCATCCCAAATCTCCATGAGCTATCCCCTTCAACCCACCATGAAAAATTAACATCCTGGTTTCACTGTTATCAAGTACAGGTACAACTTTCCTACAAACAACCCTTCAGCCAGCCAAAGATTAATGACCAGCTTTTACTACAATAACCCCAAAATCCAGAGGGAGCTGCCTCTCCCTTGGGGCGAGGAACTTATCCATTAGTATCTTATTCACCGCTGCATCGTAACTCGTGGTAAAGCATAGAAGAGAATCTTACATCAACAATGACCTCGGCCCAAACCCACAAATCAAAATGGAACTTTCTCTCCCAATTGGAAATATACACAAGCAATATTAAGTTCACTGATACAAGCTCAAAATTACTGTTCAGAAACCTAAAAAGTTAAGACAGATAGACAATACTGTACCACTACATTCTACACTTTATGGATATAACCTACAAAAAAGGGTCCAGTAAGCATGACTCCCCACCACACAACTTAAAAAACTTGACATTTTAATTAATAAAAATAATAAAACACAAGCCACCCTGATCACTATTAGTCACTAGGAAGTGCAAGAATAGAAGAAGCAACTGAAAGATTAATTTGAACATGATATTTATGAGAGTTTGTTGAATGTCAAAGATCCAAGTCAGGTGGATAAAAAACACCTATCCTGTGTACAATAACCTTAACACACCAGTTAACAATATGACTTGGAAGAGGGTGTGCGTGTGATCAACCCTTTGGGAGCTTGAAGGAATCATAATCCAATTAGATGTTCTAGATGTCCATCCATATTCATTAAACACATTCCATCCCCCAAAACTAAATGGAATGAAACAAGTGTTGGGATAATCAAAATAAGTGAACACACAATATAATTAGTGTCTTAGCACTTTCAGGTCATAAAATATGACAACGGACGATATATTCTCAACAAAGGTCTTTCATCGTGTGTCATATTGGTAGCCCTAATCACCCCTTATATGGGAAACTGTGGATATGCCAGTGACCCACACTTCCCTGTATGCCCAGTTATTTATAAGCATTGTACTGTACAGCACTGTATAATTATTATAATCTCATTTTTACTGACACTTACTGGTATGTTATAAAATAACATTGTTATTATAGTGATAAATTATGGAACAAATTGGCAGATGTGTTTCACGGTGGCTATAGTGGTGTGAAAGGAATCGTAAATACAGTACTGCATATGATATTATTACTAAAATAAGCTGAACATAAACAGTAAATCCTTAATAACTTGCTTCTTGGATACACAGGAATTTATTTCATGAAAAGAAGAGAATATTCAGAGATTTTATTTAACTAGCATTTTATGTCGGAAACCCCTGTATCAATTACACAATTGAACAACTGAAGCATGGGGGCCACCAGCTCAGCTGTCATGTCTTCTTCAGCCAGCCCTCCGAATGTTCCTGGTGACACCAATATCTTGATAACACCTGCCTAACCCATAAGGATAAGGTGGGCATCAACATGCCAGTCCGCTAAGTAATTTCCTGAAAGCTAAGGCCCTCGCCGTGAAGTGATAAGAGTTGTGCACAATACTTAGGAACTCTCCACAGTGAATACCAAGATCATGACAGGAATTTACAATATCAACCCTGTTGGTGTTCCATATGTGGCAATTATTTTTAAACAAAAAGAAACAACTCTGTAATTGGCAAAAGTTGACCTTTTAGACAGATGAACATGGGTGAGGTTTCCCAATTCTTAAAAGTGAAGCTGGCACGATTTGAAGTTGAGCTCATCATATGTGTCAAAACATGATTTGTATGTTTGTAACGGCAAATATTAACATATATATAGGTATTTAGGATCGTATGAGTGCTGCATTGTAAACCTTGACATGTGTGAATTCAAACAAAATTTTTATTATTTTATAAATAATACAATGATGTCTGCGAGTTTGGATTACAGATAAAGAAAAACAAATGTAACATGTTAAGTATTTTGTTGTAGCCACACTTCCTTTTATATGTTATATTCCTATATGGCAATGTAACCCCTGAGTTGCATGTTTTTAAAATAAAGCAAATTGTGGCATCTTGGTGCAAGAGGTTTTAATAATTCCAAAGGTAACAAAAAGAGGAGCTACAAATATTTTTACAACATTAAAAAGAAATGCACTTCACATTCAGGCACACCAACCCTTTTGATACGACAGGAGTGATATTGCTCATTTTGAAATCCACTGTAAAGATACTTTTTGTGCTGTGTGTATAATATAGCTACTAAATAAAAGCTAAGATAAATCTATTCAATTTCAAACCATATTAAGACAACATACATTACAATAGCCTCTTTGCTTGGACATTTTAACATCTAATTCTCACTGCTCAATAAGTCAGTATTATGGCAACATTCACCCACTTTTCTCAACACGAACAACCTCTTGATACCGATGCTACATGTGCTAATTAATTTCCTAATATAAATAATACACCGACAGAATTAATGTACCTGTATTTTTCTTTATATTTAACTGCTACATCATTCAGTCTACCTATACTCAAAATAATTATTTTATTTCTTCAAATCCAATCTTCGCTTTATTAGTAATGATAAGAGGTTATGGTATTACAGGTTAAGTTCACGTTGTGAACAAATAAAATGTTCCCTCAAAATCCTGGGTAAACCTGAGATGATGATTTATTAGTTGTACTTGCCTCCTTCCTTTTAGCCTAATAAAGTTAAATGGCAAACATTTCCTCACTTTTTCAGCTCACTTCCTTCACTACTGCAGGGTGACAAGAATTACGAACAAATGCAAATTCCCTTCGTTCACTTACCTTCACCTCTATTTCTAAGTTAGCCAGACAAATTATAATGCACAACAGGTGGCACTACACGTCCAACCTTCAAGGGAGCCCGTGTACCTCACCTCTACACATTCTTTGCCCCCCTATAAATATTTTTGGATGATATTCAACAGTTCCCAGTCAACCCATACAATTTCAGTTCTTCCCACATTGCCTTTCTATATACAGGTACTGTACTCTTATTGTGAGGTTCTCCAGAACTATAACCAAAACAAAACAATTCTCTTGAGAATTTATTCTCAAAGTACAGTAAATTAGTTGGGTAAACGTGGCAGATACTGTACTGAGGATGGCTACTCAGATGACCAACCAAAAACAAATTCTATACAAATTTTACAGACATTTGTGGATAAACATTAAACTAATTATAACCCATATAAGACCAGACCTACTAATCAGTTAAGAAGCAAAGCAATGACTGGACAACCTTATACTATTTCCTGTTTCTGACTTCCTATGCTGATCCCTTTCAAACACAAGCTACGGAGGCACATAGCTGCTACAATCAATGAGTTATCTACATGAGCCACAACACACTCAATGACTTCTTGCTACAAACCTTATCGACTGTTCCCAGCTTTGACCTAAACCAAGGTACCCTAAAAATTAATAGATTACAACACTGTATACCTGTTTCTGCGCTGGTCCCATCTGCCTATTACTGCACTGCTATTACAGTAACCTCTCTCTAACACAATTAGTTTCATATTGTATGAAGACTTCATTCCAACCACGTAATTTTAAGTCTCATCAAATACTATAATTAATGACTAAATCTGGTATCAACTGGAAATTAGTACATGAAGGTGGTTTTATGAAATTTGAGAACTAACATTAGGAGTCTACAGAATAACTTAAGGGAATTTTTGTAGGTATATTGCTATTCTTGGTAAAATCATATACAAAACACTGCTGTTCCATCTGGTGGAGACTTATTCCAAGGTAATCTTATGGAAAGGAAAAAAGTAATCCCTCTTAGACGGTGAGAAAGATAAACATGACTGAAGTATAAACTCCCATGTCACGGCTCAGGGAGGAGATGAGTGACTCGTGAGATTACCCAACCAGAACATCACCCAGCAGAGGCAGTCTTGTATAGGGTACTGTTTACACCCTGAGACTGCAACACCGCCTCATCAGAACAAGGAAAATTGCTGCATAAACAACTACTCGCTCAGGTGAATTGTGATTTCCTACTTCTCAACATACTGTTGAAGAAAATTATTACTTGTAAGAGCAGACTTCTTGAATTACTGAAGCCTATAGCAGGGCAGAAAGCCCAAGGCAGCCTTCCAGGTCCACACTTTACCCTTGCATTGCCCACTCCCATGCTATTAATAAAAGTGAACCCATCTGTGCCAAGACCATTCAAGGGTTATCTACAATAGACTTGGTGCTGATAAGAGTGGAGTAAAAACTTTCAATAGACAGTAATACTAAAACACTTCACCTATTATCGAGACAGAAAATATAATCTTAACAATGTTAGCAACATAAATAAATGACAGGCTACAACCTCTGGCAACATAAGGCCTTGTGAATAAACATTTACACAGCATTATACAGTTTAAAATCCCACCACTGAACACATACAGTTCCCTGGAAAAGACAAGCTCTGGTAGGGGGTACTCTTGCAGTGTATTCTTGCAAGTCATATGCTGAATGACTCATAAGCCTCAAGATCTCTGCCTCTGAGTTAGTTTTCCCTATAAGAAATTTCAATATTCACACCGACTCTCACTGATACTGAACCAAAAGATGATACTGTATTACGCTCATTTCCTATCACTTATGAGACAAGCAGTTATTTTAAAGAATATCTGATATACTCACAGTTCCTCTCTTTGACGCTGTGACAAAACCATTTTCATGATCGTAGGTTTTTACTGTGGGGCCAAACAACACGTGGGTAACACTTCTTATATGTCCATACCTGAAAAGCAGGACATGAATAAGTCAATCTTAAACTTAAACAATTCATTTCATAGTAGTAAATAAATGACCTTAAAATACAAGACGCATACAACATATATAATCAACTCCCCAGAGCAGAAAACTTTATCCGTCTACCCGAGTCGCATAATTTCTGGTGTACATTAACAGTGCCTAAGACAACCTCCTTTACACATTAAGTATAACTGCAAATATTTCCTCCTTTTCTCTTTTACACAATAGATACATTCCCTCAGTCTGTTCTTCCTCAACATCTTCCCATGCATTTTCACCAATTATTTCACTCATGTTCACTTTGTCATGTAAAAAAATTTATAATGAAGGTATTAAACAAACAGTTTCACAAATCCCTTTACATCCTCCCTTTGGTATTTAAACAAACCTTAAGCAGAAATTTATCCAAAGTTACTTGTCAATTTTTTACCTCTCTCCTGTATTTTGGGGGCAAACTTCATTACCTAAAAAAAAAAACACACACACACACACACCATCCTTATCAAGTATATTGTAATACTACATCCTCTCCATAATCATTGCCATCCTGTTATTTTTCATTTTTTTCTCCTCTTTGAATATGCTCTTTCGTATGTCTAATTCAATATAAAATTTTCTAGGGAAATATCCACATGATTTCTCCACTGGGATACAGATTTTTTTGAGGACTTAAGCACCATTTAATACTTTACACTCGGTTAAAACAACACACAAGACATTCAGTACTGAACAAGCTCTGAGCATTCATGTTAGGTCTCTGAAACAACAACCACCTAAGCAAGGTCTGTGGAGAATGTTTCATACAGTATACAGTAATTCTTCTGTAAGCAAGAGTATTTTAAAGGTCAACTGAATATCACATTAAATCTTAAAAACATACAAGAAACTTTACTGATCTTAAAATGTGAAATATATGACTTCAGAATGTTTACCTCAAACAAACAACATAATAGTTTATCCCATATTCATCATGGAAGCTGCTACCACACTACCAACACACCAGGTTGCATGCAGGAGAGCTATTACCAGCAGACACACCCACTGCCCGTGTTTGGTATGTAAGGTTTACCATGGAAGTGATGTCATCTCATTTGCATAAGAACGCTTACAAAAGTGACTTGCCAAAAATCTCCAATACTGAACCTAACTCTGACAAGTAGATTTAACCTTGCATAGGTACAGTACACCTCAAATTCAAATTCCTTTTTGGCATTTGCCATTATTCAAATTACGGTAATTAATTTGGGGGGCATTATCATGAACACTAAACAGTATTTATATACTTTAATGTAAACCTGTACTGACATTGAATGGGTATACAGTAAGTACAATACTTTTTTTTTAATTAGTACTGCATCTTATGAAAGGTATAAATGCATTAAAATGTTTAAGGTAAGATCAAATAATATTAATTACCTTTATAACCAAATTCTAGAAGGATTTGTTCTGAACAGGTTTCATGCAAAACAAACTCAGCAGCTACACCAATTTAAAGTATGTGTAATTAGTAGCCAGTCTTACTCTCTTGTACTGAGGCAAATGAAGCAATGGATGAGCTTAAATACTAAAAAAAAAAAAAAAAATCACTCTTCTACCTTATACACATAACACCTGTATACTGTGAAGGCCTCTACAGTATACAACATCCCATCTGTCAACACAAAACATTAACCAACAATAAAGCTAATCTCCAACACAGTTCCAAGTTAACCAGGTCTTTAGCCGAGTTGAGAAGTATATATGAAAAGTTTTGGGAAAATCAAAAATTAAAAAACAGCTAAATATCATCTCTACATTGTTAAATAGCAACTCGAGACTTTTCCTAGTTTTCAATGATACCATTTCTCCAAGACACTGTAATCCTATGTTATCGGTGCAAGGGTAGCTACAGTATTTTACACCAAATACTAATGATATAGTCTTTATGGTATCCAACACTCTTAACTTGAAACTTGTGTTCTCTTGAGGAAAGTATTTAAAAAAGGTTGATCAAAATATCGTAAACAATGGGGTGAAAACACAAATTGGTTATATTAGTCACTACACCTTGTAACTTTTATTCAGTAATCAAACAGGCTTATAAACTCATTGCCAAAGACTATTATTTCTAGAGGGAGACCACTATAATAAGATGTATGGTGGTACTGTAATATCAAAGGCCCTAATAAATATATCACTTACCATAAAAATAAAAAGCTTAACAAGAGAACTATTTAGCAATAAATTATATTTAAGGCTCTCGTTTTAAACTACTAATGGCTAACTCTTATAGTACGATGATAAAAAAAAAATCAAAGTAGCTGAAATCAAAACTCAATACTGTAACTAAGGACAGTACTGTATTGTATTATAATACAAACTTATGTAACACACTTTTGTTGACAGATACAGTACTACTGGTATATTGTTTACTCTAAACTAGTCTGAATTCATTATACATCACAAATTAAAAATGAGAAAACGTGACAAGGAAAGTGTATTATACATTATGACAAGAGAAGCATTCTTAGCAGTAACAAGCATGCTAAAACAGATCAAATAAGAAACTGCCAATGGTAAAAGTAACTCTTCCTAAACTCAAGACTCCTGAACAATAAAAAATATAATATCACATGAAGTACAGTACATTATATACTAATCACAACACACATACATTACAAAACACTTACACCGGTGATCTCTCCTCACTGGTTTAGGCTGCCTTGCAAAGGAAAAAAGAAAATTTATCTTCATTATCTTAATTGCTCAATAATACACTCACCAGATCACCTGTGTAATAACTACCACAAACTCCCACTATAATAGAGTATACACCACAATGTGATGGATCACCTGAAGATTAGCCCCCAGCTTATATCATCTGATGATTAAATACCCTAACATTATCTAGGGGTAAGGTTAAGTTGGATTAGAGATAAAGTGGTTAATTTTAAGGTGAAATAACAAGAGGGGGGGGGGGGGGGGCTTATCTTCTGGTGATCCAATGTGCAGTAAAAATCCAAACCAGTAACCATCATCACACCAAATCCAGTAATTCTGTAACAGGCAACAACACCAAACAAGAGTACCACAAACAGCACATGATATGCCAGCAGACACTTGGCCTCTCTCCACGAGACACCAAAATCAATATGCTTCTGTGTTTCCCTGAAGACAATTCCCTAGTGGAGTGGTGAAGCAGAATGTGTTCAGCAAAAGTTAGGGATCACCTGAATGCTAACCTAACCACCCCAGGTACTGTCAGGGTGGTTAATCTTCAAGTGAAATAAGCTGAGGTGTCCAATCTTCAAGAAATGTTAAGTTAGGGTAGCAACAGAAGTTAAAGACAGACAAGTATCCCACATTAAAAAAGATTTCTTTGCTACTGAGCCATCAGCTAATTTGACTGTTATTCAGCCGTTTCAGCAATAAGCACACAATGCAGTATTATGTAAGCTGCACCATGTACAGTACAGCATGCCCTTCAAATTGGGGGGGTGGTGTGTGTGTTAAGGTTCTCAAAATGGCCGCTAATCGCCAAATCCGCGAATAACATTTACTTAAGCACAAAGAAATGTATATAGGGTACACTATTCCCTTTATGTCTTTGCACTTGACAATTATTTTTTCTTTTACCTGTATACTGTATTGTATATACCGGGTATTCGTGTGCGTGCAGACACACACACACAAAACACATACAAATAAATAATAATGGGAAAATCCTCTCACAAATAATCAGAAACAAATGTAGTATGAAAGATGGTGAGTCTACCCTCAAGCCTAATCCGTGCTTTATTAATAACAAAGCACGGAGTAGACTTGAGGGTGGACTCGATATTTTTAATACTACAGTTGTTTCTGATAACTGTATTTGTGAGAGGATTTCCCATTATTATTTATTTGTATGTGTTTTGTGTCCACACACACACACATATATATATATATATATATATATATATATATATATATATATATATATATATATATATATATATATATATATAATATATATATATATATATATATATATATATATATATATATATATATGTATGTATGTATGTAGACACACACACACAGGGTGTCCCATAAGTTTCCATACAACGTATCACCAACGCCATTACAAGCATAACTCCAGCTGTGCTTGAACGTGTTCTTCAGCAGTGGAGGACACGCATTGAAGTGTGTTTTCAACAGAATGGTAGTCATGTAGAGCATATTATATAAATAAAAATGTATTTTCATATAAAATTTATTTTTCCTATGTATGGAAATTTATGGGACACCCTGTATATATAAAATACAGGTAAAGGAAATTACTGTCTCTAGAACGAATGGCTCCGTCCAGGACGCGAAAATGCCGGCAACTTTAAAACTACCCGCAGACATTCTTGGGTACCTCCAGGGTGTCATCCGCAAATAATAGAGGAACGCAAAATAAAAATCTGTGAATTATCCAGGCGTAATGTACTGTACCTACCTTTGTAGACCTACAGTGTTAGGTGCATAAGATTATATTTTAATTGTCCCTTCCCTAATTTAAATAAATGGGCAAAATCTATGGCTTCTATTGATGTATATGGCCTCTATCTACAATTATATCTAAGCTTTAGTACAGAGATCTTGTCTCGCTCCCAGCCTCAATGTGCATCATATCAAGGAGGTAGGACGGACGGATGGGCACACGCAAGCACGCACACACACATTGTATATTTTCAGCCACCGGCTGCAACTCTATTAATAAACTGTTTATTATTATTATTATTATTATTATTATTATTATTATTACACACACACATGAAAATTCCACAGCTTTTAGGCTACTGAAGGCGACTACCTTATCTTATTCATTTCTCGTACTGTAACTGTTTTTATGCATCATGAGCAACAAAGATTTTGAAGTTATATAATAATGCTAAAACCCAGAGAAAGGAAAACATTTACAAGAACAAACAGTACAGTAAATGAACCTTTCAAAGAACTTGCACATGAAAAATTCAAAGATATGGAACTCAAGAAGGACAAATTATTTTTGTCCAAATACAATAATTATTTTTTATGCCCACTGGTTTATTATACATGTCATACTTGTGCCATTATGGCATGTCACTTATCAGTGAAAATTTTTATGGAAAACTGAAAATTTATACCATATATTTGGCAACATACTGTAGTTCATATCAAAAGCTGCATAACTAAGTACACGTACTGTGTAACTGTAAATATATTACAGGTATCATATATCATGTAAACCATATTATTTAAGCATTCATTTATTTTGAATTCAACTTTTTCTTCCACTATAAGAAAATACAAGTAAAAATCTGATTGAGTTAAAAAAAAATACCCCCTCACCCCACCCCCAAATAAATGCAAGTGTCAAGAAATTAAACTCTCCCCCCCCCCAACACAAGCTGCAGTTTTCATTCATACTTCTTATCAACAGTTAATGAGGGAGGCCACAACCAGCATGAACCATGAATGGCTGTATGTTTATTTACTGCACTCCAAGCTGCAGTGCCAAGTCATAACTCTTGTCAGTCACCCAAGAGGTGAAAGTGAAGCACTGAGACTTGCATTAATAATGTTCTTTCTATGAATGAAATTTATACTTCAGCTGTTTCCATTTAAGAACAAATGAGCTTCATGAACACAAACAAAAGTGTTTAATTCATAACAATTCTAATATGATCCTGTCAGGAGGATGAACCCTCTGAAATTAAAGACCATACAGTACTGTGTAGGTACCTCACTCCTTTGCCTCTGTGGCCTTTGTTTAGAAAACCTATTATGAACACATCAAATGCAACAAGAACAAGAGGTTTCCAATTTGGCCATTGTGTATCCATAATGGATGAAAGCGTAAGATAAATGTTTTCCTTTAACATACTTTTTTTTAATTTCTCCCAAAACACAATTCTGATCAACTAATGATTACTGTACCAACTGATCACTACAAATAAAGGAGGTACCCCCATGGTTCTGCACTTAAATGCATTACAAAAATAAGAACAAATAATAAGAATAATAACAATAATAAATACTGATTTGAAGTTGTACAACAATCAGACAAAGAACTAGCAAAGGTAGATCTTGGATACCTCAATCTATAACACAGCTGGGACAAAGAGACAGTTGTATTATAGTAAATTATATACAGTAGTACAGTACATGTACAGTATATGCATCAAGTCTACTACAGTACAGCAGTTGGAAAAATAGTGCATTAACTTCAACAATGACAACTGGTACAAATTAAACAATCAATAAACTTTAAGTTGTAAACAAGTCTCATAAAAAAGGGACATTCAGAAGCAAAGATCACCATTAAAGATAGGCAGCTGACCAGTCTTGACACCACAAGAACATGCACAACCTTGTCCTCTTGTCCAGCATTAAGCACATGTAAACTCAATACCTGTAGGAGGATGGAGGATATACCAATACAGACCACAAACTGCTGTTAATTTTTCAGTACAGTATTACCTAGTACTTCTGAGCCACCACAAAGCTTCATGTGGTGAGTCTCACCATAATTTTGTTACCTATCGGATTTACATTCCCTGCACCAAAGTAAAAATATTGTTGAAGATGCTGTTAAAAAAAAAAAAAAAAAAAAAAAAAAAAAAAAACACAGCAGAACTATACTTAAATTCTACCTAAGGTGTAAGTGTTCTCAAGAAGTGTCTCAGTGAGGATAGTGGGCTGTATGATCCAAGGGGCACCAACCAATCAACCAAATCTGCCCGCCCTCACCAGTATTGTCTATATTCTCTAAACAACCCTACATTGTTCTATACAAAGTATACGGGGTCTTCCAGTGAGGTATGGAGTACCCTAGGCATTTCTTGCAGGTATAAAGGAAAACTACATACAGGTACTACAGTATCTAATATGAGGGTGAGGTTCCTAAACATTTCCTCCAAGGGCTGGGGGGAGAATATCCAATTTTATACATACAGTATACTGTATATACTGTACTGTATATAAAATACTATACAACACTTCTTATAAGATGGGCACCACTAACCTAGAAATTTGGGGAATTTTGCCTAAAGAACAAATGACTTTAATGCACTTTTAGTTATGAGATCCAGCCTAGGAACTCAAAAAAGAAAATTGCATTTACTGTACAATACAGTACATAGGAAATAGCAAGTCAGCTGCAGCCTGTGTCTTCAGGTATATATTTAATGAAAACCACTACATACACTGTACTGTATCATACAACACTCAAGTGTGAGAGAACTAAATGACTCAATCCAATTGAAAACACAGTTCAATACTTTATCAACTCATCAATGTGTCTCATATGCAAAAGTCACAGCCTAATAGCAACTTTTTAAGTACTATACAGTACAGAACAGTATACTATAATGTATTCAAAGTTGTTTTCTTTAAATTTGAGCATGGAATATGTTAACTATAAATTACACTCGTCACAAATATTAAATTAACAAAATCCCCAAAAAACTGTTTAGTGGTGCTCTTAACCCCTTCACTATGGGGATGCCACTTTTAATAATTTATTTGTGCAATGCCAAAATTTTATTCAGCATAGAAACCCCTGCACACAATGGGTTGAAGAGCTTTACCAATCGTTTTTACCATACACTGTAGAATCAATGCAGTACAGTTTATGTCTTATTTCAATGTTTTCAATAATATTTTTTAATCATTAAAAATTTTCAGTTTGCCTAATGAAGTATTATAACTACAGCAACTAAAAAACAAAAACAATAATGTATAGTACTTTGCTGTATACATAACCAATACAGTGTACCTGTATACTGTAAAGTGATGCAAGAACACTAACCTATTTCTTGTCTTATAAGTTATAACCTTGCCCTGAATAAGAGAAGGCAATTATTACCTTCTGATAATCATACATCTTATGCTGGAAATGCTAAATCTGAAGCTTGGGTTTTAAGAGCTTTTAGGTGAGATTCTCCCTGAACAACCCAGTGTCACAGGAAAGTACTGTACAGGTAAAATACTTTTTTTTCTTCTCGAGTAAGACGAATAAACAAGAGGTAAGGACAAAAGGACATATTGTAAATATTCAATCACTTAGAAAGACTTGGAACCTAACCACTGACAACAGAGAAAAGATACAACCAAAATTAACTGAACTATAATTCAGTAATTATAACCTGAGCTTGTTAGGTTTGGTCTGACTAGTCCATACAGCCTACCATCATTAATAGTTTTGGCTTGCAGTCTCACAAGGAGGAAATCGTAAAGTATAGTATACTGTACTGTATATGCTTGCTAGAAAATGCCTCAAGGCAGGGTATACAGTACAGACAACCCTCGCTTTACGCGGTCCCACATTACGCGTTTCCACGTTTACGCGGTACCCTGCCGAAACCGGAATGCTCACTTTCCGCAGTGCGTGTACCCCTTTACGCAGAGAGCGGCGCGAGCAGGGTGCGCACAAGGTCGCCCAGTCATCAAAACATTACCGAGTTCTTCACCCACCACAGCCGGCCCAAGTCAGTGATAATGATAGTGAGGATATGGACTTATATGGACTTTGAGGGGTTTGACAAAGAGGCCCTGCAAGCCTCTGTGGTGGATAGTGATACAGGTGAGGGCCAATAATCTGCCCTCTGCCTCGGAACCAACCCCCCATCCCTGTGTGCCCAGCCATCTTTTCTACTAATGTAAGTGTTAAAAAACCTAATATTATTGATATTTCTCTTAATTATTAATTGTGTGTGCATACCATCATAAAATTAAGAAGTTATTTTTACTACAATGTAGGTATTGTGTCTGAAAAAGTGGAGTTTGAGGGTCAGCCCGGTCTCTATTTCAATTAATCCCATATGTTATGTTGTTCACTTTACGCGGGCCGCCGTGGGTTGAATTAACCGCGTAAAGTGAGGGTTCACTGTACTTCAAAATTACTTTCACAAGCATAGTTATTTATTCCCTACTGTCAAATTTGTATTATTTAAATCAAAACAAAGATGGAGCACCATTTTATTACCTGAGATTATGCTCTGAATCTTTATCATTCTACGATGTTTGTTTACTGGGTTCATTGTATGTTGTCAGCAACAATCTACTGCATACTAAGAATTTTTGTGTATCTGAAGTATCTTATGAAAATATACCTTGTAGGGATTGCAGATATATTGTTCCTTATAGATTGAGTTTTCATTTAATAGTGATTTTTACAAAAGATTGTATAGGTTCTGCATTGTATTTCAAAATAAATATTACAATGCAAAAATATGATAAATTGTCATTCATTTTGTTAGTTCAGAACTTATATATTAATAATGTCAGTAATAATCAAAGATATTTCACAAGCTAAAAGTTCTTATGACAGCTGAAGTACTAATCGAGTTTTTCATACTATACTATCCAACCTTTCTACATGTACAGTACTTATGAGTGTTATGATGGACTGAAGAAGAAATCCTTGAAATTAATGGGGTACTGTAAACAAAACTATCCTAATTTGATAAACCTGACAAAAAACTGATGGACCTACCCTGGAGTATAATAAAGTGTACTGTACAGTAATTGCTTTTCTTTACCCTTGTGGTATGTCACTGTCTTTGGGTGGCCAAATAAAAAATATACTATATAAAAAATTCAGAATTACGTCTACTTTCAGCAGAAACAGACCACTGAGCATTACCAAGCTTGGATTGATCAGCTATAGATGTATATATCAATGACAGCGATAATGTACATATAGCGTATTTGATTAGATTGTTCGTCTTATATCGTAAATGGTAAATAAAATTATGGTATGCAACAGTTGCTCAAAATATTCATGAGTCTGAAATCATTGCTGGAAGTGTTTGAACGGAGAGGGGGAAGCAAAGTCATTAAAATAATTATTAAATTGCTATTATTGCAAGCAAAAAAATTTTTCTTAAGGTAAGGAGGAATTTTCGTTCAATATATAATTTAGTAAAAAACAGTTACTTTCATGTGTCACTCATAATTAGTTTTGTATTACCTAAATATGGTTTATAATACACGATTTTGCAGGGTTAATTAGAAAAAATGAGACTAAATTCAGCAGGGAGAAAGAAAATAAAAGTGGCTTTTAATTTATTTAGAAAATATTTCGTAGGCTGTGGCCTTCAGCGCTAGAAAATTAACAAAACAGCTTGACTAATTGTGCCGACAAATTTTGCCACGTGTCTCCTACAATGGCCAAGAAATTACACTCATCACGGTAAATTTTGCCGAGGTTCTCGATAAAATCACTCAATCCTCGGCCATTGCGAGTGACGTGACAAGATTTGTCTATATGATTAGCTTCAGCCTTAACAAAAACCATAACTGAACTGTCTTATGAATACTTATTACACAAAGCTTTGTTCCTCCTACGATCACAGATCTATGATGGCCTTGTTAATTTGCTCAATTAATCTTATACCCTCCCCCTCCCCCCAAAGGATTTGGATTCTTTGAAATAAAAATGTTTTAATGAAAATCTCCCCAAACTTCTGACAAAAACATTGCGATCATTACATACATTTACCCAACACTTAATATCCCTGGTTTCTAGCTGGAACTATTTTGGATCTCTAGTTAGTCTCTGAGGACAAAATGGCAAGTACAGATCTATATATAAAAAAAAGACAAAATTTTCAGCCACCTTGACAGATGGCAACTTTTCCAAATATAAAAGCACTTAACATCTACTCCATTGCAGAAAATTATTATTTAAAAGAGAAATCTAGTTTAAAATTTTCTTTTGTTCCAAAGACAACATACCTGAACTGTATTTAAAATTTTACAGAAGAAAAGTCCATTTACACTTTATTATAGCTCAGATACTTATCAAAAGTCATTGTAAACTGTTTTCAGCCGCCTAATTATGAATACAGCAAACTACAGTAATTAGAACAGTAATTATTCCCAAGAACATTCCAGGCAAAACCATTACACCCCTCGTCTAAACCTTTATTAATAAAACGAGTACATTAAAGACCTCGTCAAACTAGTGCATAACGAATGTGGCAACCCTCTCGTTAACTTATAGCCAAATTATTTCACCTTAAATATCCACATTAAAAAATATAATTAAGACCTCAAATTATAAATTACACTAGTAATAGAAATTATGTTCTCACGGCTGTCTCGGTTCTTAAAACGCCCCAATAATCCCCTGCCTTGACCTGCACTACATGGCCAGCCAAGAAAATGTACTTATAACTCATGAAGATTCTAGATGTCGGTAACTTGTCTGTCACATACCTGCAACTGTATATTAAGAACACTAATCCCCCAAAACACCTGTCAGCTGAGCCATAAACCCCAGGATAATATTAAGAGCAACACCTACACACTACTGGAGGTAGAGGCAGCTTTGTGGTTGACAATTGACCCAACAGTCACATCACAGAAAGAGAAAAACTGTACTGCATAAATCTATTCTTTTAAAGGTGTTCTAGCACCTAGTAGTTGCTTCAGGTGATGATGTCATGACGAAGCAGTAGAGGCAGGTAGTAGCTACTGAGGGCAAGGTCAACAACAAATAATTCTCAGCCAACTCGAGCCTTAAACTGTCCTACATCTGAATTTTCCAAACACTTATTAATTCAAGGTAAATGTACACTAAAGCTACGGCCAACTACTACTACATCCCGGTTAATAATGGCACAAAACAACATTTACAGAGACATTCACCAGGTCAACTACGGCTGCAACATGATCAATTCTTACACACTTCAACACAAAAATCCATCTGCCACAAATATTTCTATAGTCGTTAGCTTGGCAAGGTGTCCATTCAACTAAGAAATGATCCTCCTTACCTAAGCACCAACACATTACCTGAAGCCAGCTACCCACACCCAGAACACACCCTAAACACAATCAATCCCACTCCAGCTGACATTAGGAGCCATCTTCGCCCTTTTCCAATGAGTCATCCAATATTTCTCTCTCAATTTTCAATAAAGTAATGACTCTAGCGGCCCTTATTTCCAAACTTTATTATCTTGCTATTACAGTGAACATCAAGAACATTCATCTGAGTACTTACTTTATAGCATAAGAAGGTTACGCACAAAAACACCGTAAATACGTTCGTTCGTTGGTCAAGTATTATTTTGCACTGCCTAACTCTCGCACTCGACGAGACTCCGCGAGATCGATCGGGTGGAGAGGCGGACTGAGGCGATGGTTCTCTTCCCTCACTACACCTCATAATATATATAAACCCTAATTAACCTTCATATACATTATATATATCCAAAATTAATGTGTTAATATACCTTAAATCTTTCTATTAGTTTATATATTTCCTTTATTTCTTTATTATCATCCTTTTAATCCATTATATTGCAGATGAAACATGATTAATATGACGTTTTTAACTTACTATAAATACAACTGTTAGATGTTTTCTTTAAGGGAAGGAAAAACACCTTTATTTATATTCATTTCGTGATATATATAATTCATTAAGACAAATATAAGGGAAAAATCCTCTGTTTTTTTTGTTTTTTGTTTTTTTAGAAAGCATATACAGTATACTCCAATGCCGCACCTTTCGTTTTGTGGTGGTTGTAATTTTCGGGTCATGTCATGTAGGGGTTGTTATCTAAAGTTATGCATATATATATTTCCCATCAAAAAATACTCCTATAAAAGCAGTATTGTACTTAAGACTTGACTGGGGACACGCCAAATCCTGCAGTGACTCACAATGCTCGTTAACGTTCAACTTTCAAAACTCAACAACTGAATTTTAACTCTCCACCGGTCACATTCTTCCCCTCGTTACTACTATTACTGCTGCTGCTGCTGGTAGTATGTACTGTACTGTATTAACACTATAAACCATAGATTTTAAGCTACTAACATGACCGTAGGAAGCACATTATAAAGTATGAGTACGATAATAGTACACTAATGGTATATTGGTAGTAGCAGTAGTAATACAGTAAAAATAGTAGTAAGAGTAGTCGTAACATTGTAGTTGTAGTAATAAAAGTAGTAGCAACAGATGTAGTAGTAATAATAATATTAGTAATATTAGAATTAGTAGCAATAATAAACCATCATATCTTAATTCGTATAAGTCTCGTTACTGGGACGGTGACTCACACCTAATTGTTATTCTCATGAAATACTGTATATGAATTATTCTCTACACAGACTGCATTGAGTATAATTCTCGACGATTGCTCAAACCTTGTATTTCTAGTAGTAAGCAGCTCCTTTGACCTCTGACAGTAGTCGTTGCTCAATTTAAGTGGCTTGACATTTTACTTAGTAGTCAATAGTCGAATATGGTACCTTGATCTGCCCAGTGCTTGTCTAGTCTTCCATGTTAGGTCAACAAGTTTGGAGACGTAACCACCTGTTCAATAAGCGGGGGGGGGGGGGGATCGTCAGGTGGTCCTGGATGGGTTAATGACCGCCAGTTGACACCTATCCTCTGGCCCGCCTTGTTGACCTTGTCATTGACTATTACCACTGGAGAAGGCAGCGAAATAGATAATTTATTATCACGTATATATAAGCAGCACATACAAAGATCACACTGATTATTATTATTTGTATATCTGCACTGTATAAATACTGTATACCTGTACGATCTACGTATTGTCTATATACTGTATATGCTGAACTGTATACCTGCATTTTGTATATTGAAGCTGATTCACTGTAAACTTGTATGGCAACTTTACTGGATATGAGAATCTATCATTTATCTTGTCAAATCTATTGACCGAGGCGTGGTCTCATTACCCTCATACTGAAGATAACAAAAGAAGATTTGACCCAATAAAGTTTATGATTATGATACAGTAAGAAGAACAGCGTGAATGTAATATGATTCTTCAAGAGTGATATTTAATGGTAAGCGATGGAGATATAGAAGTAGCAAGTGAAAAGGTGAAAGGTGGAGTAATGATGGAATGAATATGGAAAACGTGTATGGCACAGGAGAAAGGTAGAGGGATAACTACAGTGGGGAGGAAGAAATGTGTTATTGCCCCCGTATAGGATGAACGAGTGTATGGAGTATAGAGGATCGGTCCTTTGTGTACGTTTAGGAAATTATTGTAGAGACTTTATTGAAGGAAAGATATATATATATATATATATATATATATATATATATATATATATATATATATATATATATATATAACAGTGCACTCAGGGTGCCTCGGACACCAGATCGAGGTCATATGCCTTGATAAGCATCTAGGCTGTGATGAGCTCGACGTCTAGGATAAGTTTAGCAACTTTCGGTATGCAATAGTTCCAAAAGAGCTATAGTGGTAAGACTGGGTGTGGACGCAGTGGAGGAAGGACAACAGAGGAAGTACTATGGGGCAACTTATGCCTCCTTCATAACAGAGGATTCATTCACCGGCACTGAATAACCAGACATGTTCATCCAGCCATTAATTGGAACACGTAACTGAGACAATGGTGTGCTGGGAGAGGTGAGGGGAGTTATGGACGAACAGAGACGAGTCATGTTAGTTTACGATATTTTTTGTCTTACCTAAACAAAACACACACACACACACACATGCTATAAAACACTTGATAGTCTCTATTAAGGAAGGCGTGTCTCACATCTCTGTCTTTGTTCAGCACATATTTGTCTGCCCAAAGTCTCGTCCTGGCAGCTTTGGTTGTTCCGTCGCCTGACTTGACCTACGTAGTGACGGTATCCAGGTGGTGACCATAATTGAGGGTTGCTGTTAAGGAGGGATAATGGATATGTTGTACGCCTGCCAGGCTGCCAGACGTTGCGTGAGGAAGGTAGGAAGGAGAGGCAAAAAAGAACTGCTAGTCGTTCCAAACTGTCGCACAATACTATGACCAGAATAGATATGATTTTTTTTTAATTAGGGATCTCAATATATTTCAAATCGAGAAATATATGACTAATTACAACAAAAGACTACTTTTGATATTTTTTTTTTACTTTCTCAAAGGTAATAAAAAAAATCTGGTTTACTGAATATACAGAGTAACTTTTTATTTGGCTTGAATATTTACTGCGTGGTTATTGGCTTTCCTTATGATAGATTTAGTTATTCATTGTGATTATTTATTTATTTGACTATTCATTTATTTATTTGCCAGTCCATAAATATCCTAAATGTTATTTTGCTCCAGAGAGTTAATGTGTATTGTCTTCATACATCTCTTACTTTCTCTCTCTTTCCTTACTTCCTTCATTCCTCCTGTCCTTCACTCGTTTGAAATGAGTAAGCTCTCTTAAGCTCTAGGCTGCCCCACCCACTTAATCCCTTCGACCTCACAGTGCGGAGGAGCAGGGGGAGAGGGGCAAGGGGGAGCGACTCAACCAATGACTCACTGCATCATTGACTCAGGCAATAACAACGCTCTGTAGAGAAGGACAAGGAAAAGGAGGAGGAGGTGGGGGTGGTAAGAGGAGGCGGCGGTAAACAGGATGAGGGGGTTACAGCCAATGTCTCACCGCCTTACTGACTCAGGCACTGGCAACGCTGTTCATTGACTCCCCAGTGATACCAAAGTCACACACACACACACACACACACATGTAAACAACTAATGTTTTCTATGAGTGTGGGGGAGGCTTGTGACACTTTATTTATCGACCTTCCTTGTTATGTATCTTGGTCTCCGTCTGTCTCTTCGTCTAAGTATCGTTTATCTGTCTATTTCTTTCACCAAATAAAAATGTGTAATTTAACATCGTTTTCGTTTCAATCAATTTCGAACACAAAATAAAGTTCTTGTAATACAGTACAACATACTTCTAATGCGTCAGTATTATACCACGAAACATAAAATGCGGTTACAAAATTCATTATCAATACGTGACGTTATATTATCAAACTGGTTATCTTTGTAGCCACAAATCATTGCACCTGTCCCTATGTGATAGTAAAGTCTATTTTTGTACTGGGCCTCACATTAAAAGATCTCCCACATTGTTAGCTAAATAATTATCTAGTTTTAAAACTGAAAACCCTCTATGAATTCTATTATGAAACTCGAGTATATTTTTGGATAAATAGAAAGGTATTCAGTAAATCGTCATACAGGTTTACATTGATTCAGCAAGCATATAGACAATGCATATAGCCACAAATGTAATGGCCCATTACTTTGTATTTTCCGATTGTTGTACCATGCTTGTGCGCTTGGCGCCTCGACTGAGGCATAGTGTGTGACGTTAAAGTATATCTTTGTATTGATTTATAAAGGGAGAGTCACTTTTGGCGCGTGAATCAGCCACACAGGAGCTTATCAAAGAAAACGTGGCCACTGGCAGAGCTCATGACGCAGGCTGGACATTGAGTAGTGGCCTTGTAGTGTTCTGAGTGCACTAGTACACATTGATAAATACGACGACGATACAATTCATCAGCTTACTACTACTATTTTGACTACAAATACTGATACAATAACCAGGGAGATAATAACGTTAGTAATATCAATAACAGAAAATTTAAGATAAATAATAAATGACACTACGATTGGTACCACACACCTCTTCCCTCCCTTACAGACTTATTGAGTAGTTCCACACGAGCACCGAGGAGGAGAGGAGACCACATGCCGATACTCAACCAAACGGCATGTTGCTATTTACTCGAAAGTTTCTTCCGGGATCTTGAGTAGACGAGTACAGTGTGATCTGGAACTACTCTCCTTTTATTAATATCTCGCAAACCGCTTCCGCCTTTTTGCTTTTCTCACTCTACTCTCATTCTTTCCTGACAATGAGATTTTTATGTAGAAAGTATATATATCAGTTTCCCCTGTCACAATCCTATAAGCACAGTAGATAGATAGATACTCAGCTAAATCGCCTTACAAAGTTAATATTGATCCAGGAAGTCATTGACAGTGCAGGTATACATTTAGTAGTGAACAGTTGGGCGATTCAACCAAGGCTAGCCTGACAGTTTATCGTTGTGTGTGTGTGTGTGTACCTGCACTGTCTATATGAGACCGGTTGTTTCTCTTGACTGCGCTGGGGGGCGGGGGGTTCCATCAAACTTGTTTGTGTTCTCACTACCTACCTAAGGTGGTGGGAATAATTATATGGTAAATTTAAGTAATAGAGCTGAATTTCCGAGTTATATAAGAGCATTCTGTGATCCCCTTAAGATCTCTCTCTCTTCATGTCTGTGAGTACAATATATAAATTCACTTAAATCCAATCTTGCAATTAACTAAATTTATGCCAATAACACAAGACACGATACTGAAATTGTGTGTTGTAACTGTACTTGCCTTGATAAAGTGACCATATATAGTAATTAAACAAAGGTTATGAGCATGCAGAAATTACTCGAGTGTTATCCATCACTGATTTTATTCCACTCAATGTGTTTAATGTATCTTTCAGAAACAGAACTTATGTTGAAGGTTTATCTGTGTTCGGTGAAGGCTGGGCATGTAGCGAGCAGATGAGATGCAGTTGTGAGGGACAGAATTTCGATGTGGGCAGATTGGATTTTGGAGGAATTGGATATTCCTATGTTGGTATTTAATTAAGGACCACAGTTCAATTTGGTGAGATGTGTTCTTTTTTTTTTTCTCAGGGGTGAGTGCCTTCTGAGGGGTAGATGTCTGGTGTTATGTTCAGTATGCTGTTTAGTCTTGTCTTTGGGTGGACAAAGTTGTAGTGGATTCCTCCCCTACAAATGCTTGTCGCTGAGTAGCCGACCCCGCAAATTCCCCAGTTTATGCCTCGTGGTCCAGGTCAACCAGCGCCGCCTTACATGACGGAGGTCAACTAT
This sequence comes from Homarus gammarus, assembly GCA_958450375.1. Lineage (NCBI taxonomy): Eukaryota > Metazoa > Arthropoda > Malacostraca > Decapoda > Nephropidae > Homarus > Homarus gammarus. The sequence continues at coordinate 222,528 of CAUDMG010003705.1, read as the reverse complement.
TAAGCCACGCCTACCTCTGCTATATAAGACCTGACCTCGTGGTGACCTACCTCTCTCTTTCTACCTACACCAACCACCCAGCAACACCACCTCCTCCTCCTGCCTGGCGGCCCTCGCTCCCGCCGGTGAGCATGGCGACCCACGAGCTGGTCCTCCTCTGAGCACCCTCACCAACCAGCTCTCTCTATTGTACATCACGCTTGTAACCACGCTGCCACTTCCCAGCACCAAGCTGCACTGTACATCCAATACGATATGTATACAGAGCACATTGTGAGTTTCCTTTCTCCATCCCATCCTGAGTGCGAACCAAACATCTCATAACCCCACAACGTTACTAAGTGTTTCTGTTTTATATGAGTTTGAGGATTGTTGTGTTGGGAAATGTATTGGGGGAATATTGTCGACTGTGTGGAAATGGTGTTGTGCGGTTTTCGTCTCCAAGGCGAGAGTTAAAACAAAGAGTGGCAAGGATAAGTGGGGAATGTTGAGTAAAGGCAATAAATTATGCATCCCGGTTTTTTTTACCTGGTCTTGTACAATGAAATTCTTGATTGAGTATGAGGTGGTTGATAATTTGGGTTTTGTCTTTAATCTTTAGAACATTTCTGATATAGGAAGTAGATATTGGTGAAGCTCAGCCAGGACTTGCACAATTTATTGAAGAGTTGATGAAGTGTTTTGATGTTCAGAAATTGTGTTTATGATTGTTTCGAGTGTACTGATTTTCCTGTGGCTTTTACATTGGTCAGTCGCGTTGTGTGAAGGCTGTGTGTGTTTGTACATATGCGTTTGTGTACTGTATATGTATGTGTTTGTACATGTGCATTTATGTATGCATGTTTGTACATGTTTTTTTGTGTGTATTCAATTTGTTGCGAAATATTTCTTATTAGTTGTCTAGTTTGAGGAGAGAGAGAGAGAGAGAGAGAGGACTTATGTCATGACTTATCTATGGGGAAGAGGAGGGTGGAAGAGAAAGTGAGGACTCTTATTATATCAAGGCAGGCAAGAGTGTCAGAAATCACCGAGTCAAAGACCAAGACTTCAGGGTATAGGTTAGGATTATTATTTTCTTTTTACATTATTTCATTATTAATCATTATTACTGTACAGTATTTAAGCTCTCATTTGTAAGTGAAGTGGGCTCCATAAGCATGACTGGGAATTAAGGATTATTATAGCATACTTAAGACCTAACCTTCGGTATGTAAGGAAACAGCATGGCCGGCACTGCACTCGACTGCCTTCACTTCGTCAACTGTAAAGTGAAATACCCATTTACAGTTAGGTTGACTAGGAGTTCAAAGGTATCAAACTAGCAACCCTTAGGACAGGAGGCAAGTGCTGTATTCACGTAGCTGCCACATCCATTAATCACGTGTAAATACAGTACTGTACAATTTATTATAAACGCCCGATGTCATTAGTCATTATTTTTTAACTAAAGGCGCCCTCCCCTCCCCAAGTCACATGTCTTAGTACTTTTTTTTTTATGCCATTTTAAAGTTCCATATTTTTTATACACAAAATAAATAACATCTTTAAAATAAAACAAACAGATTTTTCATACTTTATATTGAAAATGAAATGATTGAAAATAATGATGAGAAGTGCCAGCAGGAGAAGTACTGTACTGTATGTCATATGAACAACTCTGATAATTAATTATCCTTAACCTAATCTATTTGGTTTGACAATGATTAAAATTTATATACAAAATCATCAGTTTTAAATTAATACATAATATTTAGGTAAAAAAAGAAAAAAGTGGACTGATATACTATACATATTTAGCATGTTAAAAACGCTCCATCTTAGTCAACATATCATTTCCTACTTTCAGGAAATCTTCACACTACTCACCATTTAAATGTAATAAATGCAATAAATATCAAATATAAATATATATATCTATCCCTGTCCTTCTTCCTCAACCAATCGCTACATTTAAGGGTTCATAAATGTCATCAAGCCTTAAAATTACAACTTCATTCTACCATCAATAAACCCAGCATATGGAGTCTAGGAGGAGTTCACTACACTGTTTTATCAATAAGAAACGTTGTCTTATTTATCATTCGTTTTCACCAAACTTGATAAAAAATATGGGTCACTGTGAATTAGTTCAAACGTAGGTACACTCACTCCAAAAAGTATCTTAAATGATTTTGTGAGAGACAAGACAATATGACACAACGGACAAAAAGATTTTGACAACCCTACCAAGACAACAGGAGATGCAGTGTTCATTTTGAAATTCAACAGACCCCCCCCCCCCCCCCCCCGAAGATACTTTTGGGAGCGAGTCTACCAAAAGTCTAACAGTACCATTTGGCTAATATAGTACTGTCACCATAGTAATAATAATAATAAAATATAAAAGACAATGTTATAAGCCCCAAACATAGCAGCCAAACCTTAACTTTTTATTCTACAATACAGGTAGTTCTGCTATAACGCGATAATTGTGTTCTTGTAAAATATCGTGTTATAGAAAATCCCGTAATAGAAATAACAGGGCTTATGGAGAAAATAGGGTTAGGTGCAGATTACTCGAAATCGAAAAAATTTAGTAGTTAGCCTAACACAAAGGATAGCACAGTCTAAATAAATGTTACATTCATATCTAATAATGAAATCATACAGTAAATGTAACACTTTACCTTGAAAAAATATGAATGTAACTTGATGGGGGAGAAGGGTGATTTTGAGGTTGATAACATCGAGCTTCTCTTCAAGTGTTATATCCTTTCTTTTACGATCATCACCGGGAATTCTATCACCAGAACACTTCTTGGAGATATTCTTCTTTACCATATTCACAATTAATACCACAAAATTGGAGAAATAGTAAGCAAAAATCGCGTTATAGCAAACAAGCGTTCGCGTTATACAAATATCGTTCCTAATTCATAAATCGCGTTAGAGCAAATTCGCGTTATCAAAACACGCGTTATAGCAGAACTCACTGTAATGTTTTTTACTACTGTACTTCCACTTATGTAGTTACTGTACTGTACTCTGCTATCAACTTGGAATGACTGACTCACACCATTGCGAATTTTATCTGGAAAATGCTTGGTTCTGGAGTCAAGTTATTGAGAGATAAAAATTATAAAACAATTATCACAAAAAACTTCTGACTGATATGAAACAAGTGATGGCTGCAATTATCTGAAAATACTCAAATTAATTTACATATGCAAATTAGTATACAGTACATAGGAATGAATGTTTATAGTATGGAGAACAAAAAAAAAACACACAAAATAAAACATCAGCCTAATTTTCACACGGTGTGTACCTTAATACGTCTATAAACCACAAGATATGTTCTGGGCAAGAAGTAGTCAGGCAATGGGGGGGGGGGGGGAACAACCAGAAAATGCATAAACAGATAAAAAAAAGTTTAGAGGGATGTTTGAAGATTAAAATGATAGAATCAACACACCTCAAGCTGCTTAGTTGCTTGTCTTCTTCTTGTCCGGAGCATCTCATATAATCCCTAGTTTCTCATGCTACACGTCCAGTACGGCACGACCAGCACAAAACATAATGGTACCGACTGCACAAACTTAAGACATGATGGTATCCCTTACAAAAATTGTATAAATTTACATATCACTCAGTTAAGATTCTCCATGTTTATAAGAAATAACCTGTCATAGATCATCAGTCCACTGCATATACTGTACTAAGTTACCTCATCGCATTACCATGGAGGTCTTTAGAGACAGATGAATCCCTCTAATATTACTGACAGCTGCCTTCTATGACAGACTTAAAATGGGAATTTAAGCCTAAGGTAAACAGATCTATTATCAATAAAAAGTAAACTAAACAAAATAAATCACCAGTTGGTAATAATTCTTGATATATTCTCATTGCTGTTTAAAAAAACAACAAAGTGTGTTATAAAATTTCACTCGTGTACTATTTGCACTCAAGACTATGTTAAAAAGTACATTATGACTGCCTTATAAACTTAAGGAGTTGAGACAATAGTATGTAGACACACAGGCTGATGAATCCTGTAGTACTGTTATGGATCTATATTATTATTATTATAATTCAGCATGAAAGGCAGTGCACACAATTAAACAAAAATGACTGAAGCATCAATCTCATTTTATAGCCAAGGAAGAAGACGTAACCTGCAAGATAGTAAAAACCCTTGCCAGTGATTTCCATGATCAAGGTTCTCAATATGTTCCAATGGCAGGCTACATGGATCATCTTAAGATTAGAAAACCCAATTTATTTCACCTGTGATTAAATTAAACACCCAAACAATACCTAGAGGGTCGTCCTCAAAGTGATCCAGCCACACTGGTCATTAAATCAGTAACATCTGTAAAACAGCCTCTCATCCAGCAGAACAACGAACTAACTCCTAGCTCAGTGGTTACTCCAAATGAGACCTTAGGTTCACAAGATTAAAATCCTAGAAAAGTTCACCCTTCACCTACCAAAGGAGGGAGGAGGGATGGTAGGATGCAGGAAAAGTGGGATGGAGGGAAGGAGGAGCAGAGGGATGGAGGGAAAGGACAAGAGGGAAAAAAAACCAGATCACCAGATCACTCATTTCCCCCCTTAAGCCATAAAATGCGATTTCATGCTTCAACCTCCATTGATGAAAGCCAACAGTATGATCTGCAAAATTCCAAGTCAGCAAAGACAGGGATGGAGATCTAGTGCCACCTCTGGACTTAAGAGTTCAAAGCATTACTTCAACCCTGCTTTGCTGGGTGAGGAGCTGTTTAACAGCTGGTGTTGACTCAGTGGACAGTGCAGCCTATCCCTGGAACATGGCAAGTCCCTTGAATACAGCATAAAATGGCAGAGTTTTTCCAATGGAAGATCCATAGCTTCTAAAAATACCTTTATTACCAGTATACATTAAAACAAAACAGTAATATATATATAGATATATATATATATATATATATATATATATATATATATATATATATATATATATATATATATATATATATATATATATATATATATATAAAAGAGATGGGAAATCTCTATCTGCATTATGCATATTGTTAAATTCTAAGCAAATGTTGCAATGTCATGTAATCCATAAATATTAGCACAATTGAAGAAGAGAACATGAATCAGTAAGCCTAGTACATCTCTCAGTGAAGGTAAGTGTATAGTGCACTGTACATGTTTCCAACATCATACATAATCACTCACCGATGGGTCACATACAGTACATTACACTAAGTCGAAAAGGAAGCCTTGAAAATTTAAAATTACCTGACCAATCACTTAAGCCTTAGTAACTGAATAGATATATATAATGATGCTATTTCCCTTAATATCACACATTTAATAAACTGTAATACTATGGAGTTTCATACCTTTCTTAGTACTATAAGCATTTTTTTAATATTGTCCTGTATACAGTATACTGTACTGTATTGTACTTTAAACATTAGCAATAGATATTATTATGGCATTTACCACCTTCATAAAAGCATATTTGATATACAGTATCGTATGCTTCACAACAGAAAGCTTAACACTGATAACATATCTCTGGGTGAGCAGCTAAGGTTCCATCACAAGGTTTGGTTTCATAGTGCTAATATTACAGTACAATTAACATCATTAGCAGAGCTGCTACTTCTGTTAACTGATGACTCTAATACAGACCACTAACTCTGGCCAAGAAGGTTACCACACCACTTGATAAACGAGTACTGTACCCTAAGTGAAAGTTAACCTTTTGAAACAAAGGTATAAAATGTTATCCCTGCACTGTTACAATGAGCTCAGGTAAAAAATCAGTTGAAGAAAAGAAGTATTTTACAATTCTTCTATTCACGTAGGAAACTCCTTTATCTATTCTAAGAGCAATAATAGATATATAAATAATGTTGTTCCAACATTCAAATTATATTTTAAATGCTGATAAGGTCCATTACAACAGCATTTTCTGTGGATGCTGCATCAGCTGGTTGATTTTCACAACTTGGTATAACATTCTCTAAGTTTTCCCATTTCCCTTTACTATCATGTTTGCCTCTTTTAGTTCTGCCAAGTTCTTTGTCTCGTAGGATTGCCACTCCATACTCCGAGTGCAGTTGTGCGAATGTCCGCTTGTTGAAGGTGATGTGGGCCACAGACGGAGGTGGTGGTGCAGGGCGTTGAGGGACTGTTGTGGGAGTGAGGTAATGACCTCCTCCCCCCGATACAGTATTTGCTCTCATGCGCATTGCCAAGGAAGGATCTAGGGTAACTTCATTAGAACTCTGTAAGACAAGGTGGGATTTAAAGATATGGATGTCACTGGTCATTTGTTAAAGCTCATTAAGTTATAAGTACAGCAATATATTAATCCAAGTTTCAGTAGCAGTTCAAGATCTCTTTATAATGTTCTTATCTAATAATGTAAAGTATGGAGTACACATGAGAGCAATCACACACATTTATTTAAATAAATTAGTCATGGGTGAGTTCCACATATCAGCAAAATTTGGTCTGACTGTACATTACATGAGATTGCTAATCTCTAAATATGTACATAAATCTTGAAATACAATACAATGGCCAAATGCACCTACAATACTCATTAAGAAAAGAACCATATCTGCATAGTACAAATAATCAAAATCATCCTGAATTTGGGGAACATTTGGATTCATAAATACATCTGTCTTCAAAACACTGCCATAAAAACTCTCCATTAAACTATGATCACAATTACTGTACTGTACTTTAATACTGTAATGCACCCCCATTCATAACATAACACTACAGTACTGTTGTACACCCACACACCAGATTTATTATGCAATACCCAAGATGTTAAATTGACAAAAAAATAAAATAGCCAGGAAATAATATATCTAAATACCCAAAAAATATATCATACTAAGGTAGCCAGAAAATAACATGCTATGATATAAAAAACAACAAAAAATATCATGCTAAATCTGTTACATAATTTGGGGCCAGATCACAGATACAGGAGGAAGACAGAAAGAGAGAGACAAGGAGGAGGAGGATGAAGAGAGAGAGAGAAAGAAAAGAGACAAGGAGGAGAAGGATGAAGAGAGAGAGAGAGACAAAGAGGAGGAGGATGAAGAGAGAGAGAGAAAGAAAAGAGACAAGAAGGAGAAGGATGAAGAGAGAGAGAGAGACAAAGAGGAGGAGGATGAAGACAGAAAGAGACAAGGAGGAGGAGGAACTAGCAAGACACTAAAGCTGAAGTGTCCGTAATAATAACTCTCACCTGTGTTCTGTTGAATGGGTTCTGGCGCTGGCGTTGAGGGGCCTTGGGAGGATGCATGTTATTGTCGTCACCTCCCTTCCCTTGTTTCTCTGCATCTGGAAATTGACCCCCAAAAAGAAAGAAAAAAATCACAGGATATAATTATCAAACAGATGAAAGTGCAAGTGTCATGTGGGATACTGAACTGGTGTGTGAATCAGTGCAAGAGATTATGACTGAAATTTTTTTTTTTGGATTGCATGCCATTTAATATCCACCAGAAATATTCCATGATGTAAGTAGAATTATGAATATGGAAATTCTAGGAGTTATTTGGTTCCTCTGAGTACAAGTTTGTCAATTGAGACAAAATTTACAAAGTACCCTGTATTAGCATTTATAATGATTTACAATGGTTATGGGAGTAAGGCATGCAAGCAGTGGACACTTGTGGAATTTAAAGCAATATGAATGAAATATTTATATAAAAAGTCACAAAGGAATTTCAAAGGACTGGAAATTGCTGACCAGTGGAATGAGATGAAAATGGGAGAGCTCACATACTGTAGACACTACTGGGCCTCAGTTGCCACACATCATGATACAAAAGCAACTCCTAATTAAATGCACATCAGAAAAAGTGCTTCACATTACTAGGAATCCACATCACACTAAATATATGTATGATGAGATGCAATAATGACATTCCTTATCCATAAACATATAAAGAAACTGGATATGAAGAGAAAAAACACTGAGTTTAAGTGAAAATTGACAGATGGGAGGAAGGAAGGTTGGAAGAATGTCCAAGTACGATTAAATGAAAAACTAAGGAAATATTTGGTCAGGGTGGAAGATTTTGGGAGAGGTTTTACATAAAGCCACCTATGGTACACTTCAGTGGGTTACTGCGCATAGAATTTAGAGACAGACATGATAAGAGGCAAGATATGTCACACTGGGGGAGTCGGTCCCTTTGGCTAATGGTGCTCATGCTAACAGCAGCATCACAAGGCATCTAAAGAATACAAAAACTCTTCATATCTTTCATAGTTCTGTCATATATACAGTGTGTTCCAGATAAATGTATACACACTGCCTTAAAGATTTTCATGGAGATGTAGTGAATGTTTGGATAACATCTGCAGTATTATCTTCATTTATTGAAGAGCTCAAACATCAACAAGTGATGAAAAAATTGCTGTTGTAAGTACAAGCATTCAAGTGATCTCCATGAAAATCTGTAAAGCAGCGTGTATAAATTTATCTGGGACACCCTATATGCAGGTACTGTACAGTATATACAGTACTGTACTGTATTGTATTTATTAAGCTCTAATTCTGACCTGATACAATAGTAATAGGTGAGCAGCCTGAGTGTAAGTTATGGCTTACTGCCTGATATTCTGATCAACAAGACTCCACCTGTAGAGTAAATTCTATGTCCCTTGTATCTATTGTTCACAACACACCAGAGTACACACAATACTTCATTACCATTGTGATGCCCGGGATTAACTACTGTGCTCTCAAACATAATAGAAAACAAAGTGCTAAATTAATATAAAAATAACTATCACTTTCTTCTGGCCCGTCTTTAAACTGTACACCAAACCCTCCCCACACTGATATCTTACAATGGTAAAATATTTTTGTCCTGGCCAGTCAATTATAGCAAGCCTGTTTTCGTGTGTGTGTGTATGTGTGTGTGTGTGTGTGTGTGTTTTAAGATACATTAATATTTCCGTGGGCCGGAATCCCTCAAACCCAGAACTCTCTGATAGCCGGAATTGAAATTTTCTTGGAAATTGTTCCTAAAGCCAGAATTTTCCGGAAAATTCCAGCTTTGGGAAAGATTTTCCAGAAAATTCCGAGAAAATTTTCCCAATACTCATAAAATTCCAGGGATGGGGGAGTTTTTTCCAGGTTTGAGAGATGAAAATCATGCACATTTTCTGGAAATTCCGAGGTCATTTTTCCGTTACCCTGAAAATTCCGGGGATGAGGGATTATTATCCGGCGTTGAGAGTCGTCTCATTACCTGGAAATCTCTAATTCACAGAAGTGCTCTGCACCAATTGTTCTGGCTAACGGGGATATCACTGTACTTGATTACAGGTCTTACCTTTAAAACTGTTAGAAGTACTTTGAGATTTCACTATTCTTTGTAACATCTTTGTAACATTAGTTGACACTAATCTGTTTTTATTAATATTAACATGTAAACCATTATAACAGATACACTGACAGTCATCATGTGCCTCAGAGTACAACTTGAAACTCATTTCTAAACTTCAAAATTGCTTAAGAAATTATAGTATACAGCTCCTCCCTGACTTATGACGGGGTTAGGGACCCAAATCCAGGTCGGAAGTCGAAAATGCTTAAATAATACATAGAAAATCTAAAATGGGTGTCTCTTTTTCTTCTCAGCACCACAAAACTCTCACTTTTAAGCTTGCCAGCCATTTTAGAGCGAATTACAAATGGAACTTTTGTCTGTGTACTGAAATTGGGACTCGAAAATACGTAATTTGACAAAATTTTGGTACGACTGAGGCAGGTCGTAAGTCAAGTAGGTCGTAAGTCGGGGAGGAGCTGAAATTATAAGTGATTCCTCCAACATTTTCTGTTTCATCAAAATAAAAATTATACCTTTATCTTAAACCAAATACTGTAAACCAAAACCAACAATGGGTCACACTCTAAAACACTCACTACTAAAAGAATTAAGGAGTTGTAACAGAAAATTTCCTAATTCCGGTAGCTTTGAGGAGCATAACCCTACAGCAGTAAGCATCATCACTCAGAAAACATCTTGTCCAGTAACTTTGTCGTTGGTTATATTCACATAAAGCATGACCAAAGGTCACCTGAAGATGAGAGCCCTGCCTGTAGCTTTCTGACAATAGGGGACCACAAATCCACCAAAAACCATCATAGTGAAACCATCTACAGTATACACATGCATTTCCCTAATCCCTACACAGTACACTATCTGTACCAAGTTGAGACAAATTCTGTAGGGTATTACTGTAGTAGCACAGTTGGTTTTAAAAATTTTAATTTGACCACACACACACAAAATTACAGATAAGCATGGGTACGTCACCAAAGAATGGGACTAAATGTGGGGATATATGTACAGTCTCGTTCAAGATTCTTCGAACACTGCTGGAAACAGCTGGCAACTCAAGGCCGTTTGTTTACTATAGTACGCAGTATAATATAATACGAAACAACAAAGCCCAACCATTAAATTAAGCAATGGGGAACGAAGTAACCAATCAATGATCACTTTTACATTTCTTCATAATTTTTACTACGTACAGGTAGTCGTCGACTTACGACCTAGATTGGTTACGGCCGACCGGTCGTAAGTTGATCTGGTCGTAAGTCGGCCTATGTTATAATTACCTTACGTATATTATACTGTAATGTGTAATGATAATATAATCATCTTTAAGTCATATTTTATCAACATTTTCTTTGTTCATTATTGTTACGGTCGTCAGGTTTAAGTAAATCACTGCATACTACAGTACAATTGGTTTATTATTTACACTGGGGCTGGGGCCAAAACTGTCGTACCGCCGGTCGTAAAGTCGAACAGACGTAAGTCGCATAGGTCGTAAGTCGACGACTACCTGTACTATAGTAAACAAACGGCTTTGAGTTGCCAGCTGTCTCCAGCAGTGTTCGAAGAATCTTGAACGAGACTGTACCTGTATAATGGAGAGCTATATGGCAAGTTACACTTATCTCAATTCTTGGCAAGAAGTGATCAGTTAGACTGAACTGAAACTTTCAATGTCTTTCTCTGAAGTTTTAGATCTTCAAAACAACATATGTGGTTAGAACTGCTTCTGTTACAACTGTACAACTGAATGATATGAACTAAGTGGACACAGTCACTATGTTAAACAATGGAGAAAACTTGAGACCTTGAGCAAGTTGAAATATTTCTTATATGAAGTGTCTATCACCTGTTGGTGCTTCACACTAACAGTCATACCACTGGCATTATATACTGAAGGACATCTAGATAGTAACTTGTGCTAATATTACACAAATCATAAGCAAAATTGTCCAATGTGCAGTACAGGTACAGAACTTCATTTAAGCACAAATACTTAAGAGTTGTCAAATCCTGCTGTTATTAAACTACTACAGTAATAGAGAAAATTAAACAATGAGATTGACAAGAAAAGGTACCGTGACCGACATGACAGAACAAGGTAGAAGGAAGAAAAACGGAAGAATAAAATGCAAAATATCACAACCATCAGAGCCCCACTGACTAGCCTGATCTATAGACAGGGGACATGACATGCTCCTGCCAAAGGTTACACTATCCAGCTGGATAAGAGTAAGTAATGTTCACAGTTCCACATCTAGTGAATCAACTTGGGCAGGCTGGTGAGGGCAAGCTGTCATGGTGGTGGTATCACAGGTCACTTGTTGACAATTCCTAGGCTACAAAAATTATGCTGGTAGGCTGGGTTCTTAGCCACAGGTAGTGTGAGGGGAGGACAATATTTGGTTGGCATTAGCATAACTTTATTTATAATCAGGTGCAGAGCTTGTGTTTATATTCATAGTTTAAGATTTAAAGTACTTCAGGAATTATTTTTTCTCATGCAATCATACAAAATACATTCACTGTCTGTCTCTTTTTATTTCATCTTTAAACAAAATTACTTTTTCTCAGCATGAAAGGTGGCTCATTCAAGACCTCCTCAGTACTTCAGAACCCATACACTGCTGAAGGCAAATATCCAACGAATTTCTGGTGGTGACTTGAGTAAACATCTTGTGGGGAAAACTGCATGAGAGAGCCAATACAATCAAGTAAAACTAAGACTAATAAATTCTATTCTTAAAATCTTAAAACAAAATCTCATGAGATAATAATTATACAGTAGTATTTGTATTTAATATCTCCTATACCACATCTACCACTCACCAAAGGGCATAAAAAATGTATTTGCTTTAATTATAAAAAAAAAAACAGTACGGTACCATATTTTTTTGAAAAAGTGCGACAGGCTGGACAGTATGACTAATAATATAAACTACTGTATAAACACACGAGGTTGGTCTGGTCTAGACAGTAGCAAATAGGGTTCGCAATATGTTGACCTTACAAGTCTGAACCACAAAGCTGAGCAAAACTGATGAGTGTTACTTGCCATTGTGAATGAAGAACCTGACACTCTTGCTCTCTTGGCTCCTGGTCTACTAAATTCTTTCCCTCCTTGGAAGCTTCTAACATAACTCAGGGAAAAACAGTGTAAATATTGGAAAAAAAAGTAAAAAAAACAGAAAGACAGAGAGAGAAAATATGTCAGTTTTATATTTGTGTGAAGACTAAAGCAACACCCTCCACATAGTATATACATTAGTGACACAATCTTATAATATTCATGATAATATCTGTACAGTGCCATCAACCCACAGCTGCATATCCCCAAATAACAAATGTTCATTAGACACTGAAGAAAAAATTCTCTCAGAACACAAAAATCTTTCCCTCATAACCCCTTGTACATCCTGCACAGTAGAAAATTACCTGTTCTATTAGTACTGTATACACACCTTACAGTTACACAATTTATACTTATCTACTTTTGCAATGTATAGTCAACTATTAAAGTCCATTCACCTCTCCCCTTGAACTACAAACCCTGAGATTGAGATTCATAAACCCAAAGGAGTAGACTGATACATTATTCTGTCCATAAATACTTCAATTTCATGAGTCTGAATCTCAGGGTTCATAGTTTAGGTGGGAGAGGTGAACGGACTTTAGTAATTGACTGTACAACTTTAGGATAGAGAACAATAACAATACATGTACATTCTTCCTCAAACATTGCCATTACTGAACATCTCTATACCTTAATGTGTCTGAAATTCATATACAAAGCATAAAACAATGTCAGAATTCCGAGTGTTGGATTGATTAGCCTAAGTGAAGCTCCTGTCTACTGCCTGTACTGAGAGCCTAGTTGTAGTCCATCATGATTCAAGGCAATAATCCTGTTTGAGAGTCAATGAACCCTGCGACCTTGAAAAAAATAAGTTAATGGCATTCTTCTCCAATCCCAATCTGGTCCACAGGAAGATACATACTTGGTAAAAATTTTGAAAGCCTCACTCTCATCTTTCATGGCAGTTAAATGTGGTGGTGTACAATAAAGAGAAAGATAGTTAGATGGATGGACAATCTGGCAAACAAATAGAGGGATTACTAAAGGACAGCCTATGGTGCACTAGCTAGACAAGTTCTACTAAAGGTGACTTTATCTTGCCTATACAGGTACAGTACTAATGTAATAATTCAAACAAAGATTTAGGATTATGTTGATAATCAAACTAGACCCAGATAATATTAATTTTATGAAGCTACAACCCAAACTACCTATTAACCAAGGTGTTTAATCATCAGGTGAAATAAGCTGGAGGAGGGCTAATCCTCATGAGAAAATATATACGTATAGGTCTTTTATAAACCATTATCCATAACCTTGATGAAACTTTTGAAATGAGGGGGCAATAATTTAATACTCCAGACTTCCATATACAGTATCAGTGCCTTAAAAGACTCATGTACCATTAGTAACAAGATTTTTTTTTAGCTCTGTAATATTGTTTTCAATAATATTACCTGGATAAATATTGATTTAAAACTCTCACATTACTCATTAAAAAATCTTGTAAAGAAATTTATAAAAAAAAAAGACATGAAACACATGAAGATTAAGACACCCAAGCTTATTTCACTTGATGAGTAAACACACTAATGCTACCTGGGGTTAGGTTAGTGTCAAGGATAGGTTATGTTAGATTAGGTTGGGTTTGGTTAGGTTGTTGGGTTAGATTTCAATGTTAGATTAGATTGGATTATATTAGATAAAGCTAGGTTGGTGTTTGGGAGTTTAATCCTCTGGTAAAATAAGGTATGGGAAACTACTGTAATCTTCATGTGATCTGCTAATCCCCCAAGAGTTTGAATGTGAAGATACTGACAACTGAAGCATCCATCTTAGAGCAGAAGGAGCTAGTAGGCATACGACAATTGGGCACAGTGGCATAAACCTTGAGGATAAACATATGAACTTCCACCCATTGAGTTAAAAAGTATCTCAAATAGGCAAAGTAAAATTAGCAGTCATAAAAAGCAAGAAAGATCTTTAACTGAACTTCCACCAAACAAAAATATATGAGTCAAGAAAATAGAAGCATAAAGTAGAAAAGATAAAAGATGGAAAATTTAGTAAATAGACATCGAGTGAATGACTATATACCGTAATTAACAATATGGATGATCACCTGAAGATTAGCCCCCACCCTTAGATTATTTCATCTTAGGATTAATTTAATTACTGCAACTCTACCTAGAGGGGAGGGGTTAGTTTGGGTAAGGTTAGTGTTGTGTCAGGTTAAGTTAGGGTGAAAACAATTTTCACCTCTGGGTGCCGGGTAAGCTACCGGACTACCAGCCATGATGACCTGGGTACACGACAGGTTCTGAGATTCTACATAGCCTTAGGATGGTTAATCTTATGGTGAATTAAGCTTGGGGGGGGGGGGGAGGGCTAATCTCCAAGTGATACAATAAAATTCCTGATAGTACAGTACATACAATACTAGTAACGTTCAACAAGGTACTGTATATATGAAACAAACTTAAAGATTAAGCTATTAGCATGATAAGTGAGAAACTATGTTAACACAAAAGAGAAGAAAATTCAATACTTAAAAGTCAACTCCAAAGAACAAATACACCTCAGGTCTGATATCATTAACATACTTTCACATACACAAAAAAATAATTTCAAGAAATGCACTATAAGTTTTAATGTTTGGTTTGTATACTGCAGTGTATTTTTAAACTATTATTTGATGTTCATGTACACTCACTAAAAGATTATTCTGCACCTTTACGGGGTTATACAATATGACACACCAGACCAAGAAATATGATAACACTCATCACGGCTTCTGTTGCAGTGATCGTTGAGGATGGTTTCAGGGCCAAGGGTGCAGTACATTTTTTTTAATGAGTGCACGGAAAAATGAGCTGGGTCCATACAACTACGAAATTGGGCCTTTTGTTTTAACCTCATACAGAGTGCTAGAAAAGTCCCTGTGCACCTGCAATAATTAACAAAATAGTTGTTCCTTTACAGTTATATACTATTCCTTGTTGCACTTACAGTAAAAACTGGAAATGGTTACAGTAAATGTTGGAAGTGGACACCATTCCCAATATTTTCTGTAAGTACAACAAGATAAAGTACGAAGGTATAACAAGGAACACCTATACGTATAGTTAATTATTGCAGGTGTGCAGGGACTTTTCTAACACCCAGTAGCTTCAACCTCCGATTGTTATAGATAATTTTAATAAATTACCTGAATTAAGACTGACCAGTTATATATATATATTTATGATACCAATGGATTATAGTAAACAATTCATTATCATTCAATAAAATGCAAGATTTGCAGAATTAGGTATCTGGCAACACAATGTGAGGCCTGTACTGTACTGCAATATATAAAGGTGAACCTGGCAGAGGTATCAGTGGTTTCCTGGCTGTCAGTGGATGAGTGGTTGTGGTTATATGGTTACTGCAGCATTAGTCTTTTTAAGATGATTATTTCCAAATAGTGAAATAGGCTGTACAGTGAAACCTGACCAAATCAAGTAAATTATGAAGGGCTCTTGAATGATGCAAAATTTGAATTAGCTGTACAGTTATTACAATAAAAAAAGACAGGAATACAATTTTGTGCATTCCACAAAAAGTACAAATAAAAGGACAGAAAAAAAAATATGGGACTGGAGTTGACCTTTAAAGGATACCATACAAAACATAGTACTATATGAAAGCAGGACACAACAAACAACACCAATAAACTGAACTGCATAAAGAAATAACAGAAATACAGACACAGAAACAAGAAGTAAGACTGTCTATTGTAAGCATTATTAAAACTCTGGTTATGGAAGGAGAATCTCTGCACACTATGATAACTTGGTAATGATGTTGATACTAACCATTTAGTTCATC
This sequence comes from Homarus gammarus, assembly GCA_958450375.1. Taxonomy (NCBI): domain Eukaryota; kingdom Metazoa; phylum Arthropoda; class Malacostraca; order Decapoda; family Nephropidae; genus Homarus; species Homarus gammarus. The sequence goes on along the minus strand of CAUDMG010003705.1, from coordinate 206,211 downwards.
TAACTGTTTCTGCAGCTCAGCCACCATTAGCTTGAGGTAGTCATAGGAAGCACGAGCAAGTGCCTTCATCCATGCTTCCAGAGATTCTTGAGAGTCAGCTGCAAGGACGTAGGTTCTCCCTCCCCCACCATGAAAGAGTAACTTGAATGTGAACTGGTCCTCACATTCTGCCAGTTCTAGGGATAGAGTAAAAAAACACACACACAAAAAAGATTACCAATATGCATTTTATGTAAATCCAAAAAAATCCTTATCATGCCAAACTTCAATGTTATAGAGCTAGCTTTCAAGAATGCTACTTCCTTAAAGCTTGTGTAAAGATAGAGAACCTCATCTGTGGGGGAACTGTTTCACCATGTGCTTTCCTTTAGGGAGATGACTACCATAGATATATGGTATTAGTTGGTTATTCACATGATATTTCTCTACTGTAACATGATTATTGATAAAGCATTGTTGGGTAATATTTTACATGAACTATCATCATGTGTAAATACTGTACTATTGTCCATTACAAAGTAGCAAAAATATAAGTCAAGAATATTCAGAAGACTAAACAGTCCTTACTTAACAATTAATATGTCACATCCACACACAAATATGTTTCTGACTTCTTATACGAGGATACTTACCAATAGTACAGCCCTCAAGAATGATGACACCAATGGGTTCTCGGTCACCTTTCTTTTCAAAGTAAAACAGCAAGTTTCCCTTCAAAACAAACCATCGTCTCTGGAAACTTTTATTAACCTGAAAAACAAAAAGTAATTACTGTACTAGTAATACCACATGGCTGCATCAATAAAGTACTGTACTACCATTGCAAGCTCACTAGAGAACATACTTGAATATACTGTACAAGTACTGTACTATAATTTTCTTTGGAAGTACAGTACAATATTTGCAGTTGTAAAATATACAGTTAATACATATATACCCATAGTATACTGCATATTTTCAATATTAACCCATAAATGAAACTCTCACCTCGCCCTTCTTCTGCAGATATCCTTCTTTATCAATCTGTGATGGAGAGATACTGTATGCACACAAATTTTTTTCATTGATCTTCATTTTGAAGAGCAAGGGCCGTTAAATTCTAAGAAACGATGTCGTCAGTGAGGAAAATCTGAAGAAATAAATGAGTTCTAAAGGATTATCACATTCTAGCTTTCATTACTATCCCCTCCCACAAATAGTAAAACATGCAAGGCCACGTAAACATCTGGGTATCTAGCATGTATGACGACTGGTAAGTTTCGTAAATTATTCGCTATCTGTACACTGTATTAGGAAAAATCCACATGACAGGGAAGTATTAATATTTGAATAATCAAGTCAGTCAAACTTACTTGTAATAATTGAACTACCTAACAGCAAAATATCATCATTTCACAGCAAATAACATTATGTAATACTGTACAAACTCTTCCTGCTTAATGATCTACTACACTATATCAACACTCTTATACTGTACTATGAGCCATACAAAAGTTTCAAACACCACTAAACACCCAACATCAAGTCACTGTATCTTTCTCTGTTTATAAATTTCCTACAGCTATCAAAATATTATTACAGTATAAGGATCAATTCAATAATCTGCACCCTAGCTTATTTCATCTAAAGATTAACCATTCTAATGCTAACCTAACCTCACTCCCCCAAATACCCGGTAGTTAGGATGGTTAATCTTTAGGTGAAATAGGTTGGGGGTATTACTTACCTATCTAGGCATTAGGGTGGTGAAAATGATGACTCTAGTTTATAAATTATCATTCCTTTAATGTCTTTGGTTCTTTATTGTGATAACTTGAAGCTATCCTTGAATATCCACAGAAGGGGACACTGAAAAAGATAATTATGGCCATGGTGAAATTTTTTACAGAAATAACTTAAATTTACTAATTAAAATTTATTCAGTAAAATCACTATACAAGATCACAAAGTCTAGGAAGCATATAAACAATACATACAAGTATATAGGTCAGCATGCAAATAGACAATGCAGGTATACATAAAGTGTACATAGACTGTAGCCAGGCAAGTACAGTATACTATTTCCAATGTGTCTTTCTATTGACTCGGGCACAACTTACTGGTGGTATCAAGCTACTCTTTCGTCAACCACCTGATTATGACTAAAACAGTCAAATCAAGGACAACCTGAAGAATCTCCACCCCAGTGCCAGCCAGAAGAATTCCCCCTCCCTACAACCTAACCCAACCTAAACGAACATTATGTGAAGTAGTGTGGGTCTCAGGTCATGTAAGTGTGTACATCAACTATACAGGTCACATCAAGGTCACAGAGCCAACACACATTTGATCTGACCTCACCTGAAGAATCTCCACTCTAGCTCACTCCACCTTAAAAATATCCACTCCAGCGCTAACTGAGGTGATCTAGAATCGGTTACAGTCCAACTTGGCCCATCATATACCAACTCAGACCACTTTGGTTAACGAACTCGGACTAAAAAGTAAAATTTTACACATTTATTTTTGCATGAATGATAAAAGTACAATGATAAAAAGCAGCATAGATTGTAAGTGGGGGGGAGGGGGGGAATTGATTTTATTATTTATCTTTTCATTCTATCTTATTAATATATTAATGTACATAAGTGGAAGAAGTTACAACCATTGCACTGGAGTTCTTCCTGTCGGGGACGCATTATTGCCATGCATACCGAGCATTGGTCAGCCATGGTCAAGACTCTGATGTGACTAATCCTGTAATCTAAAACCAACACAGAAGGCGACCTCACTTTGCCTGGAGACCTGACAACGATAACCTGACAAAATATGACGGTTGAGGATAACCTGACCACAAGATCTGACATTGACGAGTTCCACAACAATTTACATAACGAGTTACTTAATGCACAAAGGCAGGACATACCATACAGAAAACTCAGATCAAATAACAATGACCCCAAATAGATAAATACTTATTTAAATAATATTATTGGCCAAAGGAAGGCTATAGGTTGGAGAATAAATCGTGAAGCTTACCACCGAGTTATTATAAGGTATTGGCCAGTAGGGTTAAGACCGAGATAAGAAAAGCAAAGAGGAATAATGAGCTGAAGGTAACAAGGGAGGCAAAGTTAAACCCCAAGGGATTCTTTCAAATATATCAAACTAAAACACTTGACAAGATTGGACCAATACCAGCGAGCTAACTGATAACGTCGGAGAAATGAACAATAATCTGAACAGGTATTTTTCAACGGTTTTCACCACTAAAAATTTAAACATGATACCCGAGGCACCGACTATATACAGATATAGTGAAAAAAAATATATTAAGTAATGATGTTAGTAAGCAAATAGACAAGTTAAAGCCTAATAAGTCACCAGGTCCCGATGAGATATTTCCAGAGTATTAAAGGATGTAAGGACGAGCTTAGTATGCCCTTAGCAAATTTGTTTAACATGTCATTAAAAACGGCTGTAGTACCAGAATCCTGGATATGGAATGTAATACCGATTTTCAAGAAGGGAGATAGATCACTATCCTCTAACTACTGTCCAATCAGTTTAACATCAATATTGTAGGCAAATTGCTGGAAGCAATAATTCCAAACCCTATTCAAAATCACCTAGAGAAACACAAGTTAGGAATGTGAATCATGGTTCATTGATCAAGTTCTACTGACATAAACGCATAAAATTCGTCCTTCATACCGATTGAACCCTCGGTATTCACTCAATCACATAAAACATATCTCAAACTCATTCCTGAACCTCTAGTGGGTGGGTCGAGTTGGTCATTTAAGATGGGCCGAGTTGGAGGTGCACCCTAAAATCAACAGTCTTGGACAGTTTCATATGAAATCCAAACTACTACTGGTGGTTGGCTGCTTTTTACTTACATTTTCTAGTATATTACAGGATACTTTATTTTATGGCTGTAATCCTCAGCTTACCACATCATCCATATATAAACAATAACAATATGGTGTTTGAGCAAAGCTATGTTTCATGATCAAGGGTGTGGAGCCATGATGTTTCTCATAAAATTAAGTGAATGACTAAGAAAGGTTAGGTCGATTAGGTATAATGACACAAAACAATAATACAGTGATGACAATGTAAAGGAATACAAGAGTAATGTTGGAGAACTCGGTTAACTGTAGAAATAACTTTTGTAATTGAACCAAAATTTCTGGAAATACAATTTTAATGGTGCTAAACACAAAACTTACTACCCAACCTTACCTAAAGTCTGTCCCACTATTACCAATACAGTAAAAGTAGTATACATTGAAATATTTAGTTTGGGTTACACTTACAAACATACAGTACAAGGTCCCAACACAAATGAGGCTGGACACTACAGGCTCACAGAAACCTCTGCCAGAATATTGTACAGTAAATAGTTCAGACGGGCAATTGGTCTGAAATACTACCATTAAAATTATCTAATAAATCCTGGATAACGGATGAGATAATCTATACTCACGTCACTGTAACCTGAGAAACACTCCCCTAATATTTACTCCAAACTTATAATACCTTAACATGTGATCTACCTCTTCAATACCTGCTACTGGCATTATATAAACGAGCACCATTATCATATAAGTTTAATAAGACTTACTGATGTGTGAGCTAATCGTTACTCTCTCAATGGCCCAGGGAATATTGTCTACTATATCAGGTTTACAATATCTGGTTAGCTGATGGACTCGATTAAATTTATCTTTAAAATACTTATATATTATATATAAATATAATATTTATTTAAACAAGATACAAAACTCATACATAAATTACTTTATTTATGATCAGAATAATAAAATGTAACGGTATTAATATCCATTTCATGTTCCGTAAATATTGTTTGTTTTGAGTTCTTTTTGGGCATTTTTTCCCAGTACTAAATATTATACAACAAATTTATCAACTTTTGGATGGTTTTGCTTCTGTTCTTCATTGTGTTTAGTCTTTACTCCCATATAGGACAGTTTCTTGAGAGTGGTAACCTGTTTATATGACACACATACACTTGATTATTTTCAGGAACATCTGTCTTTTCTCAAGTGTGCGGCTGTGGGGTTGAGATGTTGGTTCACACTCAGGATGGATTGGAGAAAGGAAACTCGCAATGTGCTCTCTGTATATATATTGTATTGGATGTACAGTGCAGCTTGGTGCTGTAAAGTTGCAGCGTGGTTACAAGCGTGGAGTAGAGCTGGTTGGTGAGGCGCGTGCTCAGAGGAGGGGTTACTTGCTGTGTGGCTGTAGGTAGAAGGTGCTGGTCACGGCGAGGTGAGGTCTTATATAGCGGAGGTAGGCGTGGCTTGATAGTTGACCTCCGCTTTGTTAGGCGGCGCTAGTAGCCGACCTTAGACCACGAGGCGTTGGCTGGGGAATTCGAAGAGGAGTGGGCTAGTCAGCGACAAATGGCAGTTGTAGGGGAAATATCCACTACAATACTCCCCCTTTCCTCCGGGCAGTGCAGGAGACTTTGTTGTCGGCAGGGTTGTATCCCACATGTGAGACATAACGGGCGGGTGTGTGGATGAGCCTGCCGATATGGGAGACGATTCTGTCTGAAGACACGAGATCTGTGGGAGAAGCAGAGGTAGAAGGAGGGTTGTGGGTAAGATAAGGTTATACAGGCGAGGAATGTGGTGTTTCTCTCGTGGCAGGTACACAGTCCTCAGTGGTGCCTGGTGGGTCCGCGTCAGGAGCAGGGGCCACGTCAGGAGGAGGGTCCATGACAGCAGCAGGGTATTGGATATTTGGACCCATAATCTGGAACGTGGTGGTAATATCGACACTATATACCTAGATTTTGCCAATGCTTTCGACAGTGTACCCCACAATAGGCTGAAAATCAGACTGGAAGGGTACGGAATTCGGGGAAATGCCCTTGCTTGGGGTTTCTTTAATATTGAAGCTAAAAATTAAGTTGTAGGTCTAGCTACAGTAAAACCCTCTTAATCCAGACTAATCAGGGGAAAATCCAGTCTGTATTAGGTGAATTTCTGGATAAAACGATTTCCGAAGGGGTTAATTAATTCGGAATAAGTGTGGATTAACCGAGAAAAAATCCGAATGGTAATCTAGATTGGCATCTGGTGCACACGAACACCAGCCCCAGTCACACTGCTACAGCCATCGTGCACACCTGTACCTCCTATGGACTATTTGTGACTGGCCTAATTACCATGGTTTTCAAAGACAAGTTAACTTCTAAAGGAAGTCAGAAGAGGGCCAGAAAGGAGTCTAGCTTGAAGGACAAGCAAGAATTACTCTATAGTATACTATACTGCAGGCTAGTGATTCAAGTGAGTCAAAAGTGTTTATTTATTTTTGCCACATAATATAGCAGTGATAAAAATGTATGCAGTGTATATATACAGTACAGTTTCCCCACAACCGATTTTACACATTAAACCTGTACATAATGGTTACCCCTTGTGTTCAAGGATGGCCAGGTCTAGGGCCACCTAGGCATAAATTTGTTTAAGGTGTAGAAGCTGTTGCCAACACAAGAACCACATCTTAAGTTAATGAGTTGCATTACCAAGTGTCAAGGAATAGTCCAAGAAGACTGGACAACTCGCCAACTGCACTGGCTAACCATTACCCCAGAACACGATCAGCAAACCAATTAACATCCAGGTCCAAGAGTTTACAATTCTCACTCTGAAAAAGTTTGCCCTGACAATTTTCCAAACTTGTGGCTTCTTCAACCATGAGCTGTGACCCCTAGTGGGACGGGCATCTGCCAGCTCCACATATGAACACTTGACTGAGTAATGCCTTCCGAGATACTTATAAAATTTAATAAAGTCACCCCATGCCCATAGTATAAGCTAGGCAATTGCAGGCACTGTAAACCCCCTGGGTAACTGAGGAGTCGTAGCACAGGCACAAGTTTGGTGCCCCTCCTTTGGATATTTTCAATCAACTAAAAGTCTCTGGTATATTTTGGGGACCAAACAAAGTGACATTACTCCAAATGGGGAAGCACCTCATACTTGAAGAGCAGTATAACCTTCTTCGAGAACCTACTAGCTCAGTTGATTGATTCACCTTTTCACAAAGGCCCGAGAACTTCAGTTCGTTGTCAGCATTACACACCCAGGTCCTTTTCAAATCTGTTTTCTGTTGATGCTGTTTCTTTGTCCTCTTGGGACATGTTTTAGGCCTACTTACTGTTGGTATGACCTGGGTGCCTCCTCTTACACTTCGTGACATTGAATCTTAACAGCCATTCCATTCACCACTCATGAAGAGTACAGATTTTCCTGTAGCTCTTCACAGTCTCTTGGTTCTTAATTTCTCTGAATAACTTGGCATCGTCTGCAAACATTTGTATGGAGGAGTGTATAGCTTCTGGCTTGTCATTTATGAAACAAAGAACAATGGGCCCAGTATATTGTCCTGTGGTACATGGTGGCAATATCAAGATCAGCATACCCCATGAAAGGCTGAGAATTAAACTGGAAGGCTACACGATTTGGGGAAATGGCCTAGCATGGGTTGGAGACTTTCTTGCATTTATATCTTCTATACCTGAATAAGCACAAAGGGGTGGCATTATTACTTCTTTATATACAGGTACAGTAGATTATAGGTGTTAATGCAAATGTTCTCGCCAAGTCCATTAGGTCTATACTGTACTAGAAAATTTGAGGTAAGTGTGGAGTAGCAGCTATGGGTTCATTGTATACTTGTTGTTTGCTTAACAAACATAATTACCAGGTATTTATTTTAACAATACTGTACAAGGATTAAAATTATTTGGGGAAGTTTCAGCATTAGCTTTACCACTTTCACACTAAAAAGTAGATTACAGTACTATACATTTGTACAATAATACAATACATACTGTTCATTGGTCTTTTTGACTTGACTCAGTATGACAAAAAATAAAAGATGAGAAGATGAAAGGCATGAAAACTTGCCAACTGATGCCCTTAATAAACAAATGCAGGGGTATGAGACTACAATAAATATATATTTTTTGTTTTTACTTAAAAAATTCAAAACATTGGCCTGAAGTTGTCAAAGACTTTGTACACAGATCAAATGGCATTCAATCATGTATGTATATTGCAGTATTACAAATGCCATGCAATAATAATGATCATATGTTATGGCAAACAATTTTAATTCTATTCAGTAAATGTCTTTGTAAAAAAAAAATATTCTTCACAATGAATATCTAATCCCTGTAAAATGAAGGTTTATTTATGTTGCTAAAAGAAATAATTAATACAGGAGTTTGCAACGTCTTCAAGCTCTGATTCTCTTCCACATAGCAGAAAAGTTAGTCAGAATCTCAATAAACCCATACAGTATATATATATATATATATATATATATATATATATATATATAGTATATACTGTATTAGTCTTTTTATAATTTACTATTTGACAATGTACAGTACTGTACAGTATATGTATACAGTACAGTAAGTCCCCAAGTTACGTACATAATGGGGACCAAAAGGTTGTACTTAACTCGAAATGTACGTAACTCGATAATTTCCGCGAGTTTCTTTGGAAAATCCTGTGCTGTTTTCCAATCAGCACTCGCCGCCTCACCAGTCACTCGAACATTATGCAGCTTATTTCGCACCTTGAATCGGTTAAACCACCCATTGCTAGCATTGAATGTCACAGTATCATCAGGGTGATCTTTCTTTAGGTCGTTGAAAAGACTTAGGGCTTTCTCCTGAATCATACTGAGACACAGAGGCTTACGTTTTTGTGTGCAGTCCTCGATCCACAGCTCAAGATATTTTTCCATTTCTTCCAGAACCTTCCCTCTTCTTTTAGTTATAATCGTAGATTGCATTGGCACTGCAGATTTCACATGTTCCTTGAGCTTTTCTTTGCCCTTATCAATTGTATTAACAGTTGACCGACTCAGGTTAAATTTGCGGGCAACATTGGTCAACTTTTCACCACTTTCAAGCAGTTTTATTATGTCCATTTTTACCTCTAGTGAGATTGCTTGACGTTTCGTAGCACTCCCACTGGCTTCACCACTCTTACGCTTTACACCAGTCATTGCACACAGAGTAAAGTGTACAAAATAGGGCAGAAATTCACAGGAGAAGTACTGTATGCACAATGACCACACTTGTTGTTTTGGTGCGTCTAGCGTGTCGTCTGCATGGTCAGTGATAGTGGCGGCGCGGTGCGGCTGGCTCGCCCTTTTAAGACAATATTTTTGCAATTAAAGACTTCAGAAACGATGTACGTATCGGCCGTTTGTACGTAATTCGGATGTACGTAATTCGGGGACGAACTGTACAGTCGTATAAATGTGACATTTACTACACATAAGCATTTCTTTTATTATACATTATACACTTTAATGATAGGGTTGTCTTGATTATTTCTTAATAGTAATCACAAACAATATATACAGCACTTCTCATCTGCCTCACAGTATTGTGCTAATAATTTAATTTTAAAATCACACCAAATATAAATTTTCAGATTTTTAATCATGGTAAAAGTTCCTGTCAACCGAAAATCTCTTCTAAGAAGAATCTATATACAGTACTGTATATTAAATTAATATTGGATACAGCAATTTTATTTTACTGAACTTTCCACATAATATATATATATATATATATATATATATATATATATATATATATATATATATATATATATATTTTTATATATATATATATATATATATATATATATATATATATATATAAATTGGATGAGCATGAATAAGGAAAAATGGATAATCAGGCTCAGGGATAGTGCTTGGTGGTTTGAGTGATGAGTCTTCCTGTCTTCACATGAGTGAGGAGTATGGTAAGTTATATGTTGATTGTACTGTAGCAGAGTGATGACACTTTGAAAGTTTGTATGCAGAATTAATAGTGTTGTGAGTGTGTAGAGAACTGATTGACGTGTAAAAACATCTTAAAGGGCACTACTCGGTCGCGGGTCCTTACCTGAAGCTGGCGGACGCCCGCCCCACAAGGGGTCACAGCTCAAGGTTGAAGAAGCCGCAAGTCCAGAAAACTGTGAGAGTGAACCTTTTCAGAGTGAGAGTTGTGAACTCTTGGAACAATCTGCCAGAGAGTGTTGTGATGGCACCAAGTGTGAGCTCCTTCAAGACTAGACTTGACCAACACTGGAGCAAGTTCAGATACATTCAGGAGCCGGTGCATGCCCAGTACTTGCCAACAGTGCATAACAGAGATGTGACCAATAGCCCAGGCAGCTAACGAGCCAATCGGTGGTGAAGAGGATAAAAGTAAAAACGAGAAAAATTAAGTTCTGTAAGGTGGTAAACACTGTAGGTATTTGCAGAAACTATTAATATAACCAAAGTGACACAAGTATGGTAGCTACAGTATTATGGTTTACTGTATGCTTTCCTTAGACATGTGTTCATGATAGCACCAGTATCCCTTTTACGTAATTATCCACAGAAACCTTTTGGTCCCAAACTTTTCGGTTGATATAATTTACTGTACAGTACTACTATTTTTTCTTGCAGTCTTTATACAGTACTGTATATAGAAACTAACAGCAGTATACTATTAAATACTTTGGTTATAATTTACCTTCAGAAATTATAACCTTCATAGACAGATTCCTTTCACTAATAATCAAAGTTCCACATGATGAAAAAAGTTTCATGTGTTTTGAGAATAATGGATGAACAAGAGAAATCTTTTTCATTATCATCATTTGAACATAACAGGAATATAACAGTTCTGTACTATGACAGCTTTTGACAGTGTTAAGTAAAATGTAAATAAATATTGAAATAATATAAATAACTCATTTTGATTACAAAATGACAAATAGAAAATAGTACAGTATCCCTATACACACAAACCTTTACAGTACCATGCTTAGATTAATACACCTCAAAACTCAGATGAACTTGACAAAAGCAGCATCTATAGACCACTGGCCCACACCTCTATCAAAGTTGAAGTCTTAAGATGGCTTTGTATTACCATCACACCCATGAAAGGATGTAATGTTAACTGAAATATATACTGTACTGTACTCAAAAAGTATTTCCTAAAAATGAAGAAAATGTAAAAATTCAAACTTTACTTGATTTCACTGAAGAGAATTAACCTGTGGATCTTCACAAGCTCCATTTTAAGATTCTTAGAAATGACTTGTTATTCATTGACATATGTAAAAATAAATGTCTACAGTACAGTACAGGTACATATCACTGAAGACTGATCCTGTAATTATTTCTTGAGCTACAATAGTACCAATATGCAGGTACAGAACTATAATAACTTAATTGCAGAGATTTGATTGACCTTTGGTGAAATTATTAAAACAAATTACAGTACTGTAATTATATTCGCCCTCTTAACAATACTCTCAACTATTATGTAAAATATTTTTCCTCATTCCCAGTGTTGGGCATTCATGTCTGACAAACAAGAAAATGTGATAGCCATTAAAAAAAATTGCCTTATATCCATATGATAAATACCATAAGCTATGGACACTGTACAACATTATAATAAATTAATTCTTTGCATCTTGAACTTTCCCGTGCTTGATTACTCCATATAGCAAACAATTGCATTTCTACATTACCTAAGTCACTTAATGTTAGCGTTTGTGATTAAGTCCTTGAGTGACTAGGTACGTACTGCTATATGTTTATCTCGCCATTAAATTTGTTCTAATTGGAGCTTGTCAGTTCAGGGGGTCATCACATTCCTGTTACTGATGTACAGTACAGTATAATAATAGTACAGTACTTTTAAAATCAAAATATAATATCACAAGCCACAATAATTTACAATTAACTTTATAATTTAAGTACATCCTTAACATAAGTCTGTGAACCTATTCAGAATGGCACTACCTAGAAGAAATTGCCTAAAAGTAAAAGCTAAGTTCAGTAGCAGCCTCACAATATAGTTGATATTGTGAGATTGCTCACTTCATCAAAACTCTTAAAAACTAAAAATTAATACAGTATCCCCTTTTGCTGCCTCCCACATATAAAGTTTTGTACAATGCCAACCTTCAGGCAATCCTGGTTAGCTTAGCCTGAGCCTTTCATAACAGTGACTGCCCTTGTCCACCATACACAGTAATGCCAGCCAACACCACCTCGCTCTACAATTGAATTTGTGCCATATTGACCACTAGTCCAGAACATTACAAACTATACAGATATAGTAATACATTATAGTGAAAATGAGAAATTTGCAAATAGGAAGTAGTGCTCAACACAAGATCTGGACACACTGGTCACCAAATGATATACAATTAGAGTACAGTACCATTATGACAATCTAATATATAAAGCATAGTTTGTTTGTATGTGTGTTATAAATGGCTGCAGTTTTGAAGATAGAGAGCTGAAATTTGGCATGGAAATGATCATGCACCCATAGTTGGAACCCCCTCATTAAAAATGTATTTACAGGGTACCTGTATTTTATTATTTCTTTACTGTACATGGCCATGGTTTTTAAGATTTAGATCTGAAATTTGGTATGGTGATGTAAACATCCTTGAGAATGCTCAAGAATGTCTAATTTTGGGCAGACACCCCCCTCCTCCTCCTCAAAGCTGAAATTTGGTACATTATAGTTATAATTTGTATGTGCTCTTAATTTTTGGGAAGGACAGACAGCTGTGTATCATCTTTTTTTTTCTTCCTCTTTTTAACATGAGCTGAAATTTGGTATGATCATGTAAATGAAGGTGTAATCGGGGGGGGGGGGGGGGGTGTCGTCAACACCATTGAAATTCTTTCTGATTAACTTTACCTCATTAAAAACAAACCCAGGAAATGTCAGGTACCTTAACTAGTCTCAACCTAATTTACTCAAATGCAGATTTGTAATAGTAAGTGAAAAATGCACAATTTATAGAATTTTTAATGTGGAATAAATATTGGAAATTGATCAGTGAATTGGTTTACTGTACATACATAAGTTTTAATGTAGTAGAAGCTCTAAATAAACTGTTATTGCAGTCAGTGCAACATTTTAATATACTGTACTGTACCTACACTAGTGAATAGTGACTGAGAATGAGATTCAGTAAGTCTAGGTTGATAATTCTCTGACATAATATACAATACTATCTGTATAGGCCTACTGCTATTAAAACTACCGTAGTTCCACAAGTTTGCAAACACTGAAATCAATAAAAACTTTTGCTCGTCTGCTAAAGGTCATATATTATTATTAAATTATTTATAGCTAGGAACTAACAAGAGATCATCAAACAACTGGTTATAGATTACTATCTATTTCTATTACATTAACATCAGTGGTGATATCTGCATCTTTTATTGGTGAGAAGGTGAAATCACAGATGAGAGAGAAGTGATCAGATGGGTAAGATAAGTTTGGGGCACGTCCAGGTCCCAAATCTTTTTCTGTAGGTACATCAAGACCTCCTTCAACATGTAGGCTTACTGGAGTGTAAAAGACATAATCTATATTATGACAGCAGTCCTGCTCCCCTCTCACTTTCCAGGTTGAGTAGCGTGGTTCCTGCCCTCCATGCAAGAGGGCATATGCTGATTCCAGTCCAGTAGTTTCTTCTGTCATGGTAGCATACACAGGCTCACTGGGCTCTGCATTAAAGTCTCCACACACAATGGTGGGTCGGAGATGGCTATGTTCACTTAAAAATGATAGGAGATCTTTGCCTTGCTCATTGCGTAGGCTAGAAAGCAATGCCCCCTGTCGTGCCTTCAAGTGGGTCGTCAATACCACCAGCTGCTGTCCTGTTGTTCGTTCCTCTAGTACCAGAAGTATAGCCACCTGCAACAGTGCCATTTTAATATAATTTCTCACTTTTTATATATTCACAGATTAGGGAAAATTTTTATCCTTTTAAAGCAAAATACCTGTACTACAAAAGCCTTGTCTTTAATGGTAGCACACACAGTGCAGCATTACCTTCATCAAAATAATTCTCCTGTATATCTTGAAGCTGGAACTTACCAGAACAGTTCAGGCATCAATAAAACTGAAAACATACACAGTACAATACAGTATGCTGAAAAATCTTTTGTTATTTTAAAACAACCTACCATTAGAGGAGTGACACACACACACACACACACACACACACACACACACACACACACACACACACACACACACACGCACCTTACACAAATAAGAAAAATATTTGAACTCTTTCTATTAATAACAATTATTAGGACCCATAAAGTTATCATATTACTGTAGGGACAATTATGCACATATATTACGTAACATACAAATACCATATTGTATAAAATTACAATTTCACATCAATTTCTTTTAATCACCAAGTCACTTCTATGTCCAAGTTCTTAAAATAAATGCGAGTAAGAGAGAAATGGTAAATGATTGGCAGTAAAGTTATAGAAAGTTCCTTTCAAATACAGTACAGTAATACTGTAAAGGGTAAGACAGCATGGGAAGAAGGTCATCTACCAAAAGTAAATGAGCCAAGTTTGGATGAACTGTAATTATCATTGGGCTTTTAAGTTTGCTGAGTGAAGGGAGTCATGTGTACAGTTGGATAGAAATGAATGTTAAACAGTAGGTATGAAATCCCATTCTATAGCCTCTGTATGTAGCCCAGATTTGTCAGGTTGGCAGTTTTTATGCCAAATTTGAGTTGTTTTGAGTCTGCAGTGAACTTTTTTTTTATTGGCTGGTTTAAGTAAAGTGTGATTATCAAGGACCTCTTTTCTCTGGGCCCTTCCTTCATCTCGGTAAGCTTAAATCTTTGACAATTCTTCTGTGTGTGAGAATTACGATGTCATTGGCAAGTAGATTAACGATAACTGGTGGTTGGGCCGGGCAGGCTGACTCGAGTCAAGCTGTCCTTTCAAAATCACAGAGGAACTGTGTATACATAATGTTAGGTCATTATGAGATTATAACCATAAGCGTTGTCAAAGGATTTGCTACAATGAGTTCAGCATAACACTCGCAAAACCAAATTGTGGTGGAAATATGTGAAAAAAGTCAGTGGCATATGTTGTTTATGATACTGTATTTAATAAGATATTATTTATTTTATATACTGTACCCATAATGCTATGCTATATTGTGTTGTCAATCTTTGAAAGTCATATAGAGTATTGTTAATTAACAACCCCCTTAAAATGTTTTTGGTTTCGTTAATTTACTTGTTAATTATATTTAAATAAAATGTGACTACAGCATTTCTGTTCACCCAAAATCCGAACCCCTTCATAAAATCCTGGATCCACCCCTGGTAGTATAGTACTGTACAACAGTATACCGAAAGCAGTATATTTTCCTTGAAGCAAATAAAATATCCTTTAACATACATAAAAGCAAACATACCTTAACTGTCAAAGAGCAATCCACAGAACATCAAGACATCACCAAATTTTCACTTCATCTGAAATAAACTGTACACCAACATAACTAAAGAAAAACAAAACAAGTGAAACTCAACTAACTTACCTACAAAACAGCAATCTGCACAACGAGTTGTACAAGTGGGACTTACTGACCCTGAGTCTTGAGTCATAATCCTGTATCAAATCCAAGTCCATCCCCTAAACTCAGACAATGAATAA
This sequence comes from Homarus gammarus, assembly GCA_958450375.1. NCBI lineage: Eukaryota > Metazoa > Arthropoda > Malacostraca > Decapoda > Nephropidae > Homarus > Homarus gammarus. The sequence continues at coordinate 190,638 of CAUDMG010003705.1, read as the reverse complement.
GTGTTACACATGTTCACAGGTTTGGGCTCAGGTCTCATTTTCAAGTTATAATAGGGACTGGACTTTAAAAGTGTGTATGAAAAAAGGTGGAAATAAGAATGAAAAGTACAAAGTGGCCATGATTATAACTAATAATGGAGGAACACAAGATCATAAAGAATTAAAGATGTAATTAAACAATTCTATGCTTGGGTAGAAATTTCTTACAGGTCAAGTGCTAACTGAAACACCTAAATGGTTTTAGGAAAATAATTAAAGGACAAAAAAAAAGAAGATAGTTGATCACAGTTTGCAAGGAGAGGTGTTACCACACAGTAAGACACTAGTAACTTGAGCTCTGTAACACACAATAGCTTGTCAAATGCAGTCAGTTTAGATGATTATTTTTATGTACGGATGTACACGTTCACAGGTACACTCGCCACAAATAGTTCTCGAACAGCTGGGCACAACAGATTTCAGAATGAACACTGTGGCTTGTGTCATCTCAGAATGATTGGTATGTCTAGTTGCACAGTGACTCAATAATTCGTAATAATAGAGGTTGTTTGTCTTTATAGTATTTACCGGTGAAAAGAAGTACTGTAATTAAATTGGCATTAACATTTCCTCAGAGAGAAATGTTCAGTTTTCTCATTTGTTTATATTGTATAATGCTTTGAGCGTTCTGGAACTTATTGTGGCGAGTGTATGTTGTAAAGATAATTCGATAAAGGCATGTCCTATCAGCATCAGTCACTTTTCATATAATCTCCAATGGTTCCTTATGATAGGCCATTTCAGAAAATTGAGAGATTGATTCTGATATCTTGTTTTTTAGCAAAGCATATGTGGAGGAAGCTCCTACAATGCAGGCTACTCACTGGGGAACTACAATATGCCTGTACAGTACTTTCCTTTCTCCATATGTGCATGCAAAGGTGATTAATAAACCTCTTCCCCTTTACATTGTCCCCTTATTTTGGGTGACTAGGTGCAATAGCTGTTCTATTGGAGCAAAGTCATAAGTGGGCCAAGCCTCCACCTACACATTACTCATATTTCAGTTCCAGCTAAGTACTAACTAATCCAAGAAAAGGAGATTATTCAAGCTGCTTGACACTGGGTTGTGTTTGAAAACAGGATTGATTGTACATCCACCTCTCGTTTTAAGCAGGGGTTACGTTCTTGAAAATCACCGTTTAATTAAAAAACGCGTAATTAAACATACTTTTCCCATAAGAATACCTGTACATGTAAATGGTACAGATTAGGGAAACCTTCATATACAGTACAGGGTACGAACAGTGCTCTCACTTAAACCAAGCACGCGGCCAACCTCCAACACACGCTCTCCTCTCTGAAGGTGATCACATTTAATTTCACGGCCATTACGATTGTTTTTCGTGCCTACTTAGCTTTAGGCGCCCCAGAGGAGGCAGATGGACATATTCCAGACATGCTCAATGGGGAAAACAGCATTTAACACTAAAAAGGTATGTGATAAACACACAAGGCAAATGAAAACACAAAAAGTAGTGCTGGTGTAAACTGAAAAAGCGGTATGCAGAAAGCTTGCTGGACGTCGTCACAGCTGTTGTACAGAATACTTCATTATCATCATTATCCTCATCATTAGTAATAATAATCTTAATTATTACATTATCATAATAATTATTATTAATAACAATAATATTAAAATCGTTGATGTTGATATGACTGCGACTTTATAAAGCACCTCACCAGGCATCACACGCGACTCCACTGCTAGGCGAATACGTGCGGCAAATTTAAACTGTCTTGAGTGTGTTATTTCAAAAATAGGTGCGCGTAAATTAGATTTTGGTATTAATTGAACAATCGCGTTATTCTAAAAACACTTAAATCAAATGCGCGTAAAATGTGAGTTACCTGCTATGTTGCCAGGATAATTCCTGAGATAGCAGCTTGTACTTATCTGTGATAACCAGGTTTACCCAATAGCACTAAAAAAAAAACTGTAAGAGGGTCTTCCATAGTTGTGGCACCCTCCTCCAAATGTGGAATGACCTTTGGTACCCAGTAAGTGTTGCAGTCTAGTGGTGGCAAGAATTTTTTCTTCATTATTTAATAAAGGTATTGATGTTATACTGCCATATGCCTTGAAAATATATGCAGTACAGTAATACATATTATGATACATATGGTAAATAAATAAAGGCATGAAATCATAATGTACATTTTTTTTAGGTAAATGAAAGATTGTTTCGGCAATGCCGTCACATATAGGTGATTAAAGTCCCTCTGTCTCTGATTTTCTAGTGCTAATTTAATGTGATTCATCATTATGAATTACTATACAAAAAAGATGCAGGCACCTGAGGAAGATGATATCATCCTGTCGGAGTCAGATTCAATGTCAGAATTGGATTGTGATCCAGATAAACTAGATCAGAGAGATGAAGACAACCAGAGATTTTTGTTTTTGTTTTATCATTAAATATTTTTTGCTTCTAATGCTGGTACTGTTTAACGGTACAGCTGTATCTAAGAATTTCTAACATTTGATATACAGTACCTTTGGCCAGTATAGGCATAACTATTGGAGACATTTAATAAAAAGAAATAACATCTAGAACTCAAATAAATTCTGGTGACTATCCCTTATGTGTCTCCCAAGGGCCTTTGACACTTAGGTTTTGTAGAAGTGGTCATAGTAGAGTCTGACTGGTGCTGTGCTCTCAATGGCTGCAAGCTAGGAAATAAAATAATGTATGAGTAATGTGTTGATATTGGATTCTAACTGGTGGAGATAAACCTCAGCCTGGGGTGTGATGACCTCTTACTGTAACTCGCAGAATGTAGCTGTTGTACCCAAATCAGGAGACAATGTGGTAGGGAGGGAGAGGGGATTGATAAACCCAAAGGGGCTAACAGAGTATATCTTAGCTCTAGTCAGCAGCCTGAACTGTATTACAAGAGCTACCTGGATTTAGGGCATAGTAAAAAAAAAAAAGGCTGCCAGTTGGCCATTCCTTTTTATTATACCTGTATACAAATATTATTTACTGTGCATTATTTATTGCAATACTCTTTTACTTGGCCAAGTTCAATGAAAAACTTTCAATGGTGTTGTATAATGAGCAGTATTGGGGATAGATAAATAGAGCAATACTTTTCTCTCCTAAGGTGGAAATAATGGCAGAATAGTGAAAGTTAGATTGCTAAGAACAGGGTGACAACAGTAATAACAGAGCACTTAGATGGTCAGACATAAACAAGGAAAACAACTATAAGAAAGCTTGAGGTAACGGGTTAAAGGGAAAGACTAGAGAAGATAACCTAAGGTGATGGAAAAAAAGTATGAGAAGACACAGATAAGAACAAGACAAAATACATCTCCTCCCCGACTTACGACGGGGTTAGGGACCCAAATCCAGGTTGTAAGTCGAAAATGCTTAAATAATACATAGAAAATCTAAAATGGGTGTCTCTTTTTCTTCTCAGCACCACAAAACTCTCAGTTTTAAGCTTGCCAGCCATTTTAAAGTGAATTACAAACGAAAATTTTGTCAGTACACAGCGCAATCATTGACGTTGGGACTCGAAAATACGTAATTTGACAAAATTTTGGTGCGACTGAGGCGGTCGTCTGTCCGGGTGGTCGTAAGTCGAGTAGGTCGTGAGTCGGGGAGTAGCTGTAATCATGATTTACGTAAGAGATGTCCAACTGTGCACGAAGTGGCCTCCATGAGTGTAAGTCATACATTTTTCAGAGGAATATGTAAGTAACATTAATGGAAGTCACATACTCTGATTTTAAAACAGTTTAGATGTCTTCACTTCTGATACATTCACTTAAATACAAAAACTGTCAAAACTAGACAATACAATCATCCTCTTTTGCACAACCTATACTTAAACATTCATATTCAATTTCACAACCACAAATGTACACTCGTCTTTTTTCTTTTTTACAAAATGTTACTGCCCTATATCTATTGACATTCACAGGAGGCACCTCATATTTTGCCCTAAACTGGAGCCTTAATTAGAATTTCCAACTATAAACTTTCTATCCTGCTTCCTATTTTGTGTACTGTATTCTCTAAAATGAAAACTACGGATTACATAATTTTTTCTTTTATATAAAACTTTCTTCGCAATCTTAAGGCACAATTCTAAACTACATAACCTCTGCTTCACATGATTATTTCTTTTACTCTCTTCATCTTCATGCATCCTATTCAATAGGTAATTGTCTATAGCTTGTTACAACATGCACCACCACCACAACATGTACCAATACACATCACACATTTTGCCTATACTATGACATGTATCACACCACACAACATGCACCTCATTACTTACATGTACCAAACCAAACCCTAACTCAACACACTTAGCTCATTACTCTGCACAAACCAAACAGGAAAATTCTGGACACCACATCAAAATGTATTTCACGAACATAACACACTCAAAACGCACCTGGTTACTCTGCACATGCCACACCTCTACCACACGTGTCTCCTTGGTCACAAGTTTGAACCTGGTGTTGTCCCAGAAGATGGCACAACCATCGGGACCATTGTTGGTAGGCAAGTAGAGGCATGGCGAGTCTGGTTTGGGCATGAACACTCCCTCATACCCCACAGTGGCCAGAACCCGCTCCAGTAGGCTGTAGTGGTCCACCTCCTGTAGAGAAACACAAATTTCTGGTGGAAACATTAATGATGAAAAGACAAAAAAATATCAATTAGGTGAGGATGTAAGTAAAGGATATCATCAGTAAGAGATGTAAAAGCTTGAGCCTGGTATAAACCTTTCATGACATTTATGGCATTATGATAGTCGACACCCCATTTGGTCCAACAGGTGTCATCAAACTTAATGAAAGCCTGTATATCTCCCCACTACCCCTGGGGCTAATGTGTGTCCCCTGGCCTGACTCCAACCTAACGACCCCTGTTCGTCAATGGACCACTCTTCTTTAACTCTTAATTCTTCTTCTGCCAGCAATGTTGCTGATCCTGGCTTTAACCCAGACTGCTAAAGGGATTCTGTGAATAAAGTCTCAGGGATTGCCACCTTAAGCCCTTATAGTTTATTCTCATCCCCTTCAAGGGTGGCCAGGCAGCCCAAATCTGTCAAGTGACTTAATTTGCTCCAAGTTAAGCAGCTACTACCAATTACGATTTTGAAGGAGTAACAGATCTCTCTCAGGAGGCTTGGGTCTCTTTCTTCAAACATGAAAATGCCCTTACTTCATCTCGAGCCATCCCCACCACGGAAAATGACAGTAGGATTCTTATGGGTGTAGGGGACACCCTACAAATTCACACGAGCATATGCTCACCTGCTCCACATGCTGAATGGATATCAGACCAACCAAGTACAGACTGCCACTGGACAAATCACAAACCACCACTGGTTTCCCACACTGTTCCACACCGGGATAAAAAGGGCATGCCAGCAATCACCTTCGCTTTATTCCTCACCAGCTACGGAAAGAATAATACTTCTTACCCAGCACCAAACACAGCTCTCCAGACTCGACTAGAGTCCAGCACTCCACTGATCATTCTATAGAATAAACTTTATTTTTGTATGACAGTTTTCTTTTCCCATCTCCTGGTACTAGAGCATAACTTTATCTAACTGTGTATAAAGAGAATAGACCAAACACACTATAAAAGAACACATGTTCCAAAAATCTCCACAACCTGTACCTTGATGTTTATTGTCCAGCTGATTGGAGACCTTGCATACTTCTACACAAACTCGGGCAGGGCAATCAACACAGACACCCCAAAGCATTGTGCTGATTGATTCTAATTGCCAGGGCTGAAAGGTGCAGCCTCATACAAATGGGTAGGCTCCTCCAACGTCAAGTTGGAGGAGCCTATAAGACCGATAAATGTTTTTGGAAGAACTCGGTTCTTCTTCATGCCAGGTCTGGCATGCTTAACATGATGAGACTGGAGCTGGATGGCATGATCAGGGACATTAAGACCCATGCATATTTTAGTTATGCCAATGGAATTGTCTTTGAGACCGATCTGCATGACTTCGGGCGAGGAGATTCTTGATCTGTGCGAAGACTGTATGGAAAGTATATAAAGTCCTAACATTTGTTGACTCTGTCTTACCTTTTCACTTGGTCTTTGATAAAAGATAAAGATTAATAGTATGCCCATATAAACCCATGCAATGTTACAGCTGCTATGGTTTTGGCTACTCAGCCAACAGCTGTAAAAGAAGCAAGATCCGTGGCATCTGCTCTGGTCAAGAACATGGTCTGTGCTCCTTAACACGTAAGTTCATTAATTGTAAAGACCACAAACCTGTCAAGTAAATAATGCTTAGAATATCAGATCAACAAATCTGTTTTCTGCAAGAGTCATGCAAAATATATTACCATTGGCAAAGCCAAGTCTTTGCTAAATAATGACAGGAAGTATGCAGCTGTTGTTTCCACTACAGTTCTAGCCTCCAGGGGCAATGTGCTACCCCCATGGGTTCAGCAACTCTCTCTCTTCCTCCCAACTACTTTGCCTATTAATTCCTCAACCCCATCCTGCTTGCTTACCAGCTCCTCCACCTGTTTATGTAATATAGAATCATTTTTATTTATTTGTTTGTACAGTATCTTGTGTTACTATATTTTTCTATGTATGGTATTCTGTATGGTATTTAGCGCTTATTAAAGTTTTGTGTTACCAAACTATATTTTATGGGTATACTCTGTGTAAAAAAAAAAATCTGGTAAAGTATTGTGACAATTTATCCGGAATAAAAATACCAAACTTTTTCATTGGACGATTTTTTTTTATCTGGTTGATACAAAAACTCCTTATACCAAATTAGCTGCTCACCAATTATTTCGGTATAGAGAGGTGGTATGATTTACGAAAGGTTCTCCAGGAACAGAACCCTTTCATAAATCGAAATAGAGAAGTTGCCAGTACTTCCTCTGGTGTGAACCATAACTTGACAGTCACATACTGTACTAGGAGAATACAGTACAATGAACCTCTTAGAGCCATGTTCACAAAGCTGTTTCTGCTAATCATTTTCTTTGTTGAAGCTTCGGTAACAGGGTCAGTTTATCTTGATATGTTTCAGCACTTTCTTGAATCTCAACTTCATTTAGAATAACACCATTGTCTTTCAATTAGATGGAATTCCACAAGATTTCGCAAACATCATTCATGTGTGCCTTGATGAGCTCTTACCAAATAACTACTGTATACAGTACAGTACTGGACATGGTAGAAATAGACCCTGTGCAGCACCATCTCTGGACTTTCCATCATAAACTTCTTTGCATGGGGCTCTGTGAAGTCATAGGTTTACAAAGCAAGAATTTCTGTACAGACTTACAAGATTGCTAAATCCTTACTGTCAGGACAATTGCTGAAATAATTCCAGATGTGTGTGAATATGTTCTGCAATGCAGTTGACAAATCTGGTGCTCACGTCAAATCTTAGACCTGTGCTCAATAATAAATACCTTACACACTTAATAAATTATTACATTTTTATCCAGAACAATCATTGCTTCAACAAAATAAATAAGGACCATTGGACCACCCTGTCTTATGACCGACAATCATGGAAATGGCACCAAAAAAACAGAATACAGTAATCACCAAGGTACAATACAGTACTGGCTAGTGAGCTGACCAGTGGCAAAGAGGATAAAGAAGAAAATGGTTGTCTTGAAACAAACTACTCTTTTCTTTTCTTTTATACTCTTGGCCACTAATTGGTTTGTTAGCCGCTTGGGTGGTCAGTCACGTCTCTGTTACGCACTGTTGGCAAGTACTGGCCATGCACCAGCTCCTGAAAGTATCTGAACCTGCTCCAGTGTTGGTCAAGTCTGGTCTTGAAAGGGCTCACACTCGGTGCCGTCACAACACACTCTGGCAGATTGTTCCAAGAGTTCATAACTCTCACTCCGAAAAAGTTAACCCTCACAATAATTTTATATTTTCACTCTTGAAAGCCTTAACCTACTACAGTATATTAAAAAGTGTCCAAAAAGTTTCCTTCATCTACAGTCAATCAAAGACTCGTAACTGACTTCAACATTGCTAAAGCTGCCTCCCGAAAGCTGGGAATGCTGTACAGATGCCGTAGCTACTTCACTCCTGAGCATTTGCTTCAAGTATATAAGGGATTCATTTGTCCTAACTTGGAGTACTGCTCTCATATCTCGGGTAGCTCCTCTTCTGTGCAATTGTTAGATAGGGTGGAATCAAAAGCATTTCGTCTTATTAACTCTCCTCTTTTAGTTGACAATCTTTCTTCCCTTTCTCTTATCCGCAATGTTGCTTCACTCTCTCTCTCTTTTACAGGTACTTTAATGGGCAATGTTCGGTGGATTTGGCATCCTGCGTACCGTCAGCAAGGCCGCGGGCTCGTAACACACATCTTGCCCGCGGTGCCCACCATTTCTCTGTGGATGTCGGACACTAGAATAACCCATTATAGTACATCCTTCTTTCCTCACACAGTCAAACTGTGGAATGCTCTGCCATCTTCTGTATTTCCACACTCAAACGATCTGTCTCGCTTTAAAAAGATGGTTTTCCGGCATCTTCATGGCGTAGTTTAATATAACCTTTTCCATTCTATTTTTAATTTCTTTTTATTCTTATTTTTTTGCCCCCTAGGCCCTGATGTGGGTCAATGACCTGTGCTCGGATGGGCTATTCCCCGTAAAAAAAAAAAATTAATCTGCTGTGGTGCTCCTTTTCTACGACAAGGCCTAAAGACATCTATTTGGTACTCTGTCTGGTTTATTTTTTTTGTCATTCTTCACAACATAATGGCACTCTTAAGCAGCAAATCCATTCTTAAATAAAAGAAATTATGAAAATTACTGAATAGTTTACCTGGAGACAGATGACTTGCGGTATGTGGGCAAGGATTTCCTCCAGGATGCGGTACCTACGAGTATTCCACTCCAAGGCTGTAGGTGGGCACTTGACAAAGTTGTCTGCATGCGTCCCTAGTGCTGTGACAACAAAAGATGATTAAAATAATTCCCCGGAAGAAAAAATTTGGAGAAGGATAATTTCAGTATGGGTATCCCTCGATACATAAATGTTCGTTCTGCAAATATTTGCTTATACAAATATTCTATTCTTACACTTCTTTCCCATCAGACAAAACCTATGGTGCCTTAAGGCAATGTACCAAGTTTATATTCTTTAATTTCTTAATGTGCTAGGAGCTAAAATACAATACTGTACAGTAATTAGGTTCTAAATTACAGTAATTAGGTACAAATATACATTGGTTAAGTAGGTTTTTTGTTGTTTGTGAAATGATTAAATTTTTTTTAGGTACTTTGTACACTGGGGGTTTTAATCTTATAGTTAGTTACTAAACTGCAGTGGTTAGGAACTAATTTACAGAATAGAATTTAGGGGAACCAAGTCCTATTTTTCCCATGTTATATTATTTGATAAATGGCTATTCACTTAAAGAATGGTTTTCAAGAAACCTAACCCATTTGTATAGCAAGGGATACCTATAGTACAGTACAGTACCTTAACCTGACCTACAATACATGTATTTATGTAATCTTAAAATGCATGTACTGGACAAATTTATAAATTAAAATTTTACCTACGTAAGTTAATATAACCTAAAATGTTTGTATAATCTTGACCTGTTCAGTAATTCTGTTAGCCAAGAGATCACTGTTTCGTAATGGTTATTGATACGAGTTTGTACAGTCCAGTATTGTACTTCATTAACAATGGACAGTTCATAAAATTTATCATTTCACCACTAATCAGCTTACTAGTCATTTGGGCAAGGCAGTTGGTTTGTTCTTTGGTACTCTGTTTGTTACCACCACAGTAGGATAAATTAGAAGGGAGAGAGAGAAAGGGAGACAGGAGAGAGACAGAGGGAGTGTTTACAGCGAACTTTGCTGAGGTTTTAAATGTGAAACAGATGGCCCTCGCCTCGGGCTGACTAACTCGCTCCCTGTGTAGTTCAGAAGATAGTCTCTAGCCGTCCAATGAGCTAACAAGTCAGGGAGCTAATAAGTCCTACAATAGACCTGAAACATGTAAGTTTTTATATGGCTTAACACCCTACTCTACTCAAATATATCATATGTAGTTGTTAATAGTGAAGGAACGTACGAGTGAATTAATTATCTCATACGTAACATATGTAATTTGTACTCGGCAGGTTTTGACCAAATAGAGAACAATCGAGTCCTACGTGCAAGGGTCTCATTATCCAACAGTTGCTCATCGGGCGGTTACACTGTTACTTTTATCCTCTTTGGCATTGATTGGCTCGTTAGTCGCTTGGGCGGTCGGTCATGTGAATGAACTTTATTGTCCAGCGGAAGTGGAGGAGGAAACCAGAGTACTGTACTGCATACACAACTCATTACAGGTATTTAAAAATATTACTAATTATATGCTGTTTAGATATTCTTTCACAAAATAAGCTCTAAGTTGTGAAATTCAAGGACAAATACAGTACATTCATATCTAGAACTGTGCAGCAATTTCCATAAGCTACTTTTTAATGTCTTATTCAAAACCTTTTATGTAATAAATATCTGGAATGGTCTCCCTCAATTCTGTGATAGTTGGTCACTGTGTAAATATACGTACAGTATTCTCACCAGTCTCTTCAAAAGTGAGGTGCTTTCCCATTTGGAATACTGTACTGTTGTTCCATCTTTGATACCCCTGAATTGACATTGAACAGTTCATTTAGCCAGTAAAATGCAGATACAGGTTGGACTCCGCTAATCCGGGACCCGATAATTCAGTAGCTTCGATGGTTCAGGGCGCATATAGTGAATACAGTACTTAATTTTATGGGGAAAATTAGGGTATGTCCCACAACTACTAAAAGTCAACTCTTGGAACAATCTGCCAGAAAGTGTTGTGACGGCACCGAGTGTGAGTTCTTTCAAGACCAGACTTGACCAACACTGGAGCAGGTTCAGGTACATTCAGGAGCCGGTGTATGCCCAGTACTTGCCAACAGTGCGTAACAGAGAGCCAGTACATGACTAGAACTTGCCAACAGTGCGTGACAGAGACGTGACCGATCGCCCAAGCGGCTAACGAGCCAATCAGTGGTGAAGAGGATAAAGGTAAAAGTAAGTAAAATACAGTATCCGTACAACCTCTGACAATTAATTTCACAAACTCGCAGCGTGGTTCAACAGGCGACACACTGTAACAAGTGTGAGTGTCGTGCATGTGACCTTGATCCCTTCTCTTCCTACCCCAGTTGTGTCGTCGATCTCAAGCTAGTCAGACACATGCAGTAGCAGCTATATTGTATTAGTGTTTTCTGGTTTTGTCGCGATAATGACATATTGTTTTATAACAAAGAAGGAACATTAAGTTTTTTGGGAAACTGGGAAAACTGGGCCTGAAATTTGGGGCATGTTAACACAGTTTATGGGAATAATGCACTAAAGAAAACATCAGTTTACAAGTGGATTAAGTGATTTTCTGAGGGAAGAGAAGATGTGACAGACGATGACAGAGAAGGGCGACCAACAACGAGCAGGACTGAGGAAAACTTACAAAGAATTTGTTCCCCCAGGGCAGGGTGTGAACCAGTTTTCTTATCTTGACATGCTTAAAAGGCTCGGAAAAGGTTAGATGAAAACGTCCAGAACTTTTCGCAGAAACAGTGGATCTTGCATCATGGCAATGCCCCAATGCATACAGCATTGATTGAATGGGATATTTTTGCAGAGAAACTTGACCAACACTCGAGCAGGTTCCAATATATTCAGAAGCCAGTTCATGCTCAGTACTTGCCAACAGTGTGTAACAGATATATGACCAACCGTCCAAGTGGCTAACGAGCCGATCAGTGGTAAAGAGGATAAAAGTAAAAGTAACTAACATCTTGGTCAGACAACGAATGATAGTTGCTGGTGTGTACAACTCCTCTGACAAGCCTGATCGACACTGTTGGACAGACTTCCTGTGCCAGACGGTATGTCAACAAGTGTGTACTAGATTTAAGACGGGACTTGACAAACACCGACACAGGTTTCGATATACAGTATTCTGGAGCTAGTGCATGCCAAGTACTTGCCAACATTATGTAACAGAGATGTGACCAACCACCCAAACAGCTAACAGACCAATCAGTGGGGAAGTGGATTAAGTGCTGTAAGGTTATAAAGGCATGCTGTACCCTCCAGTCACATGAAGATACCTTATACAGGTACAGTTATGGTGTTGTGACAGTTCCACCCAGCAAGGTGGCAAGCCTGTTGTTTTGAAATCAATCATAGCATAGACCTTATACTTGTCACTCGTATGAGCAATTCACCTTGTACACCCTCTAAAAAATTATTCGGCACCCTTACGACGTGATACAATATGACACGGGTGCCGAATAATTTTTTAGTGGGTGTACATACTCTCATTATAGTTGTTAGCTTAACAACTAGAATTTTATATCCATTTTTAGAACCTTGGATGTCTAATGTACTCATCTTTTTACTTTTATATTTATCATATTTGCCACTGTTCGGCTCCAAGAATGGTCGAAGAAATGGCTGCTGAGATTCAATGTCACGAAGTGTAAGAGGATGCACCTGGGGCATACCAACGGTAAGGAGGCATATCATATGTCCCAACAGGATGAAGAAACTGCACTATTTGAGACTGAATGTGAGAAGGACCTAGGTGTGTATGTTGACAATGAGCTGAAGTTCTCGGGCCATTGCGAGATGAAGGTAAATCAGGCAAATAAATTATTGGGTCTTATAAGAAGGTCGTTCAGATATCTAGACGATCCGTCCCTCGTAACGATCTTCAAGAGTGAAGTGCTTCCCCCATCTGGAGTACTGTCACCCCGCCTGGTCCCCGAGATATGCTAGGGACTGTCAGTTGGTTGAAAATGTTCAAAGGAGGGCCACCAGACTGGTGCCTGCACTTCGGCACCTCAGCTACCCGAGATACACACGCTGTTGGTAAGTACTGGGCATGCACTGGCTCCTGAAAGTATCTGAACCTGCTCCAGTGTTGGTCAAGTCTGGTCTTGAAAGAGCTCACACCCAGTGCCATCACAACACTCTCTGGTAGGTGTTTGTTTCAAGAGTTTACAATTCTCACTTCAAAAAACTTTGCCCTCAGTTTTCTGGATTTGTGGCTTCTTCAACCTTGAGCTGTGACCCCTTGTGCGACGGGCATCTGCCAGCTCCAGGTATGGACTTGCGACTGAGTAGTGTACTTTGAGATGTTTAGACTCCTCAATTGGGTCACCCCTTGCCCGTCTGTAGTATAAGCTAGGCAGTTGCAGGCACTCTAATCTCTCTGGATAACTGAGGTGCTGAAGTTTGGTGGCCCTCCTTTGGACATTTTCAATCAACTGGCAGTCCCTAGCATATTTCTGGGATCAGACAGGGTGACAGTATTCTAGGCGGGGTAGCACCTCACTCTTGAAGATTGTTACGAGGGACGGACCATCTAAATATATGAACGACCTTCTTATAAGACCTACTAGTATAATTGCTTGATTCACCTTCTCATATCATTGTCAACATGCACGCCCAGGTCCTTTTCGCATTTGGTCTATTTATGCAGTTTCTTCATGCCATTGGGACATAATATTATGATGTGCCTTCTTACCGTTGGTAAGACCCAGGTGCATCCTCTTCGACCACTCTTGAAGCTCTCAGATCATCTGCAGCTCTTCGCAGTGTTTGGTTTTTAATTTCCCTGAATAATTTGGCATCGTTCACAAACATTTGTATGGAGGGGGCAAAATCTAGGCATATACAGTATTGTCAATATTGCCACACTGTTCCAGAATTTGGGTCCAAACATCCAGTTCCTTGAGTAATTGAGTTAAGCAGGACCGTCTCTGCGTAAAACCATGATGGCAATCTTTTACAAGGTTGTTTCATAGTAGATGTTCCATCATGGCATCTTTTATTATGCCCTCAAGTACTTTACACACTATGCTGGTCAGGCTCACAGGTCTATAATTATTCGTGGAGTGACGATCTCCTTTCTTGAATAAAGAACTCACATAAGCCATTTTCCAATCACGGGGGACATTTTGCTCATCCAGGCATTTACAGAACAGGATCTTCAGGGGCTCAGCACTTAGAAGCACCATGACAGGGTTGGGATATAATGAACCTTTTGCTTTGACAATCTATTTCTTGTACCCTCTTCTGAGAACACATTGTGGGTCAGCACTGTGTCAAATCGTCTATACTCAAATGCAGGAAGATTGTTCGCATCCTTCCTTGTGAGCACCAAGGAAAAGAAACTGTTCAACACCTCCTCCTTGTCCTGGTCAGAATCTGCATAACTACCATCTTCAAGACTTGGGTCCAATATGCCTACTCACATTTTTTATTTCGGCTTTGCGTAGCAGTAAAACGTCTTTGGGTTTGACTTGACCTCGTTTGCAATCCGCATCATCCTACAGAGCCAGGGCGTGCCTAGTACTTGCCAACAGTGCGTAACAGAGAGGTGACCGACCACCCGAGCGGCTAACGAGCCGGTCAGTGGTGAAGATGATAAAATATAACCCTGTCCAGCTCTCACCCACCACCCTACACAACCCTCCTCTGCCCACCACCCTACACAACCCTCCTCTGCCCACCACCCTACACAACCATCCTCTGCCCACCACCCTACACAACCCTCCTCTGCCCACCACCCTACACAACCATCCTCTGCCCACCACCCTACACAACCCTCCTCTGCCCACCACCCTACACAACCATCCTCTGCTCACCACCCTACACAACCCTCCTCTGCCCACCACCCTACACAACCCTCCTCTGCCCACCACCCTACACAACCATCCTCTGCCCACCACCCTACACAACCATCCTCTGCCCACCACCCTACACAACCATCCTCTGCCCACCACCCTACACAACCCTCCTCTGCCCACCACCCTACACAACCCTCCTCTGCCCACCACCCTACACAACCCTCCTCTGCCCACCACCCTACACAACCCTCCTCTGCCCACCACCCTACATAACCCTCCTTTGCCCACCACCCTACACAACCCTCCTCTGTGGGATAATAATAAAAAAATAGTACATAATATTTCAAATGTTGATGGAAAATATTCTGCACTATACTGCTATATCATCACTCACCAGATGCTCTGTTTCGTGTTTACATCCTCCCTTCAACAACTTTTGGTTCCTCGAATCCATAATCATTGGCCTGGTCACTTTAATATATATATATATATATATATATTATATATATATATAATATATATATATATTATATAATATATATATATTAATATATATATATATATACAATCAACACCTCAACCCGCCAGGATTCGAACCCACGGCCCACGAACCCATGACTGTGCAGTACAAACAATACCTCACTAATCGGGAATTGAATCCAGGACGTCTGCGTGTGAACAGGGTCCGGAATCACCGCACCACAAGGACAACAAAAGCAGTTCTAGGCTTTGTGTTACTTCACTCAGTCTGTTCATTCGTCTTTGTTAAGCAAAGTGAACTTCCATTGGGGATTGCCCGTGCCAACTATGTGGTCGGAGTAGATAGGAAACAATAGGCTACATAAATATCTCATGAGTCCATATAGGGCAGGGACTTTTCCATATGCAAATTTAAGTTTTAAGAATACAAATTTTATCCGCGTATATAATCTGAACATTCTGAAATATTATGGTAAGGATTCAAAATCCATTTTGGAAATAAAGCCAGACAATACTTAAAATTAATATACCCTATGTTCAAATAAGATAGGTGTACACAAGTGATGGGCCTATCCTAAAATACTAATACAGTACTGTACTGATACAACGGTAACACTTTGGATAGTTCCTTTATTCTGTTTACTTGATTTCTGGATTTCAAAGACGATCCGAGCTCTTTTTAAATCCTACCCATACCAAGTCATAATAATATATTGTAATAAAGATGACAAGGCCGTTACATCCCGAGCTGCAGGTGGTGTTCTACATAGTGCCCTCTGAGTTCATTAACTTCATAAGTCGCTCCTTGCTCGCTTGTACTATAAAATAGACAAATGCAATCTATGTCACGAATTGTAAAAGACTACACCTGGGACGTACCAACAGTAAGGAGGCGTATCATATGTCCAAACGGGACGAAGAAACTGCATTAATTGAGACTGATTGTGAAAAGGACCTTGGTGTGTATGTTGACAATGAGCTAAAGCTCTCGGGCCATTGCGAGAAGTGAATCGGGCAACTAAATTATTAGGTCTTTTAAGAAGGTCGTTCAGATTTCTAGTCCCTCAAGAAGGTCGTTCAGATTTCTAGTCCCTCAAGAAGGTCGTTCAGATTTCTAGTCCCTCAAGAAGGTCGTTCAGATTTCTAGTCCCTCAAGAAGGTCGTTCAGATTTCTAGTCCCTCATAACGATCTTGAAGAGTGAGGTGCTTACCCGTCTGGAGTAGCCTACTGTCACCCTGTCTGGTCTCTGAGATATACTAGGGACTGTCGTTGATTGAAAATGTCCAAAGGAGGCCACCAGGCTGGTGCCAGTAATTCGGCACCTCAGCTGCCCTGAGAGATCAGAGCGCCTGCAATTGCCCAGCTTATACTACAGACGGGTAAGGGGGGACCTAATTGAGGTGTATAAACATCTCAAAGGGCACTACTCAGTCGAATGTCCTTACCTGGAGCTGGCGGACGCTTGCCCCACAAAGGGTCACAGCTCAAGACTGAAGAAGCAGTGAGTCCAGAAAACTGTGAGGGCAAAGTTTTTCGGAGTGAGAATTGTGAACTCTTGGAACAATCTGCCAGAGAATATTGAGACAGCACCGAGTGTGAGCTCTTTCAAGACCAGACTTGACCAACACTGGAGTAGATTCAGATACATTCAAGAGTTAGTGCATGCCCAGTACTTGCCAACAGTGCGTATCAGAGACGTGACCGACCGCCCAAGCGGCTAACGAGCCAATCAGTGGCGAAGTGGATAAAAGTAGACGTCAGGTGGGGGGGGGGGGGGTCGCTTGGCGTGTCTTCGGCTATTGGAGGGGGGAGCAGGGCTGGATTCAGGAGTGGGCAAAGTGGGTAGCTGCCCAGGGGCCGCCACATATCAGGGCTGGTCGACTTGAAACCACATGAATGACTCCAGTCATGTCTCACTTTTGTGTGTGTGTGTGTTGGGAATTTGTACACTATCAATAAATATACAGTTAATTAAAAATTTCTCAATGTTCTAATTTCCTCAATATAACTGCATTTGGCTTCAAAATTCTCCAAAGAAGTGTTCAAATTTCAAAATGCGCGCACGAACATGCACACAAACACACACATCTTCCCTCTCCCCTTCACACACACTTTTACTTTTTTTACTTTTCTCCTCTTCGCCACTGATCGGCTCGTTAGCCGCTTGGGCGATCGGTCACGTCTCTGATTACTTTTCCTTTTCATTTATCCTCTTCACCAAAAGATCGGCTCGCTAGCCGCCCGGGCGATCGGTCACGTCTCTGTCACGCACTATTGGCAAATACTGGGCATGCACCGGGTCCTGAATGTACCTGAACCCACTCCAGTGTCGGTCAAGTCTTGTCTTGAAAGAGCTCGCACTCGGTGCCGTCACAACACTCTCTGGTAGATTGTTCCAAGAGTTTACAACCCTCACTCCGAAAAAGTTTGCCCTCACAGTTTTCTGGACTTGCGGCTTCTTCAATCTTGAGCTGTGACCCCTTGTGGGGCGAGCGTCCGCCGGCTCCAAGTAAGGACACTCGACTGAGTAGTGCCCCCTGAGATGCTTATACATCTCAACTAGGTCACCCCTTGCCCGTCTGTAATATAAGCTAGGCAAATTCAGGCGCTCCAATCTCTCAGGGTAGCTGAGGTGCCGAAGTGCAGGCACCAGTCTGGTGGACCTCCTTTGAACATTTTCACACTCAAATCTTCCCTCCCACACACATCTCCCCCCCCCCCCCCCCCCACACACACACTTACCTTCCCTCACAAAAGTATCCCCTCACTAACCTGCACAAGAAACTATGTTCATTTGTTAAATGTGGTAGCAACAATCTTTAAATTTGTATCGGCATTTGTTTGTAGTTTATATGTTTTAAGTAAAGTATTCATGTCTAATTGGGTAAACCTTATTCGTCTTTATTTATGTAATCCCTATATCAAATTATACAGGCAAGCCCCTCCTGTTTATTTAAGTAAACCCTCTATATCTATTAGAAGGAACACGGCAGCTGATTGGAAGCAGTAGTCAATCGACTCCTGTCTTTAGGGTCGTTGGGTCCCGCCAAGGCCAACCCCATTACTTTACACTGCTTCCTTGTGAACCATCAAAAATATTCGACTCCAGGCTCTACAGTGTGTTGTATCCGTTCTGCCCATACGGTTCCGTCTTTTCTTTTATCCTCTTCACCACTGATTGGCTCGTTAACCGCTTGGGCGATCGGTCACGTCTCTGTCACGCACTGTTGGCAAGTTCTAGTCATGTACTGGCTCTCTGTTACGCACTGTTGGCAGGTACTGGGCGTGCACCGGCTCCAGAATGTACCTGAACCTGCTCCAGTGTTGGTCAAGTCTGGTCTTGAAAGAGCTCACACTCGGTGCCGTCACAACACTTTCTGGCAGATTGTTCCAAGAGTTCACAACTCCGAAACGTTTGCCCTCACAGTTTTCTGGATTTGCGGCTCCTTCAATCTTGAGGTGTGACCCCTTATGGGGCGAGCGTCCGCCAGCTCCAAGTAAGGACACTTGAATGAGTAGTGCCCCCTGAGATGCTTATATACCTCAATTAGGTCGCCCCTTGCCCGTCTGTAGTATAAGCTAGGCAAGTTCAGGCCCTCCAATCTCTCAGGGTAGTTGAGGTGCCAAAGTACAGGCACCAGTCTGGTGGACCTCCTTCGAAAATTTTCAATCAACTGACAGTCCCTAGCATATCTCGGGGACCAGACGGGGTGACAGTACTCCAGATGGGGAAGCACTTCAGACCAGTGTGACCCCTTGCCCTTTTAAAGGTCAGCTTTAAATACTTTTCTTAATTGAGATAATTTGGGGATTTAATTGAGATTCAAAGTTACTACTTTTGTGGATCAATAGTTAATGATAGATGAGGTGTGTGTGTTAAGCTAACGTCTGGCCACATGTAGCCCACACACATCTGTGACCTTTAAACGTATAAACATATAATACACACACACTTTGGTAGGCAGTGTACGAGACACAAAGATATATAGAATAACATTCATACTGATAGACAAAGAAAGACAAGATCATCTGAAGATTAACCACTTTAACCTTGCCTGGGGACTTTGGGGGTAGGTTAGGTTAGTTTAGGTAGCGTTTGGGTGGTTAATCTTTAGATGAACTAAGCTGGGGTGTCTGATCTTCATGTGATCATGAAGAAATCCATACCTATAGACAAAGAAAACATAATGATATATAAAGTGTGAAAGTGAGAGACAGTATACCGGTACTTTACCTTGTGCCAGGATGTTCCACTGCATAACCCTGAAAGGCTGCGGGCGTGGTAATGGTGGCGAAGAGGGTGATGATGTGGGCGTGGTGGTAGTAGGGACGGGGCGTGGGCGATAGGTACGGGGAAGATGGGGCGGGAGGTGGGCGAGGGGGGCGCGCACCCATGCTAGGAGCTCCTTCTGGTCACCCACGCCCTCTGGTACAGTCACCGACTCATCTTGACTATCCTCGCTATCTACTTGTGGCTTGGACGTGAAGCTGCCCATCCTGTGGCAATATTGATAATAGCTTAGCGGCATATAGAAAATTGCAGTTTTAAGTGTAGTGAAAGCACATGAAGATCTAAATGCATTATAATCGTCTCCTGCCTATTTAAACTATCTTAAATACTTAGCATTTATTAAATAAATAGTTTAACAAATTTATTGGCAAAGTTTGTAGTACAGTTTGCCTATTCTGAGTAATTCAGTCAGGTCTTGACACTGGGGGTGGTATCACTTCTCACTGCCACGCAGGACAGAGTATATGATGTATTTTTTGTGTATTAAATACATAGATATACAGTATACAGGTCCCATTTGAAAAAATCATGAGTTGAAACTTAGTGCAGGAACTAGTCAGTAAGTAGAAATATCATTTATGGGGTAGGTATACGTGTGAACCCTTTATTAACAAATTCAAGATTTATAAAAAAAATAATAGAACTGTCCAGTACTGTACTAGAGTTAGTCCTCAAAATTGTTAACAACTGTAAATGTGGCCAAGAGATGGCGCGCGGGTTTGTTTATCCTTGACGAGCGTCGGCTGCAAAAACCCCGTTATGATGAACATTTATTTATTTTGTTGTCTTTAATCTTCATTATATCCCACGTTGCTTGTCTTCTTGTACAAGCCCATAATATATGACGGTTACATTAGCCGTTCAGTAAAATCTGTCGTTATCAACTCTATACTGGATGTAAATATAACAATACAGACGGAACACGCACCCAAAACACACACCGACTTGACTCATAAAAATTCCATCACACAAGAACAAATCAATATTCCACAAATATTTATTCCTGTTTGTACGAGTTAAAACAGCCTACCTGTATAACTGTTCCACGATGAGTATCCACAGTTGTCGCGGTTTAAGAGAATTAAAGGGAAATCTATTGAGCATTAGCCCCACACGTCCGACCTGCACACAACCTTATAAGACTGTAACACCAACCTCCTGCTCCACGATTCTTACAATTTGCTTCCGTATCGTGTAATGCCGACCTGACACTAAGATTTATCCGGGCGTAAGTCTGTTACTCGCAAGAATATTGCACTGAGGGGGTGTGTTGACGGTGCAAGGACGTTGTCGGTGTCCGGTGGAACGCAGACGATTAGGTAACTTGTTTCAACGCGAATTTCGCTGGCGTTTATCGTACGGTCACACTGCCTGGAGTGCCAGGGGCCCTCGTGTGTGTATATATATATATATATATATATATATATATATATATATATATATATATATATATATATATATATATATATATATATATATATATATATATATATAGTAACATCGATGTGATATCTTGCTCTGTTTCCGAGAAAAATTAACATTCCTTTTTCATTGGGCTGCAAGTTAAATTGCCTTTATACCATAATGACTGCTCGTCTGAAAACTTATTTTGTTATTTTTAATATAATCCGTTTTAATAACATTAAATTGTTATTATTATTATTAGTAGTAGTAGTAATTATTGTTAATGACCAAGTGAGAAACTAATTAAAAAGTCAAACCATAAATCAAACTAAACAAGAAAACCAGAATCAAATTACGATCTATTATATAACCCAGGATGGAAACTGGCTACACAGGTTGGCAGGATGACCAAGGTACACAGCGGGAAGGTGACGTGACCGGGGTGATACAGCCCCCCCCTCGCGTGACCTGCCGTGTCTCCACACATCTCACGTCACCCTTCTTTACCCTCCAACCTTGGTGTTCAGAAAATTCGACGGGATATAATGATTTTTATTTTTTAAGCTTAGATATTAATTATGTGTTAAAAAATCTAGATATGATCAGTAAGTTTCGGTAATATTAGATAAGTTTCAGTAATATTAGATAAGTTTCAGTTGGATTATATGTTTCATAATATTAAATAGGTTTCTGTAACATCCAGGAATTTTTGTAAAATTTAATAAAATACAATAAATTCTGAGAAGTTTCGGTGAGATGAAAGTAGTTTTAGTAAAATTGAACATGTTTCAGTAAGAATTATTAGGAGTGTACCATTCATAAAGTCGCAATAATTCTCAGTAATATTTAAGTTAAAGTAGTTTCAGTCGAATTATATAAGTTTAATTAAGACTCGATAAGCTTCAGTATATTGTAGTTATTTAAAAAACTATTTAATATTTTTGTAAGATTCAATAAGTTTTAGTTAGGTTCAATGAGTTTCAGTGTGATTTATTAAGTTTCAATTAGTTTCAGGAAATTTCAGAAGCATTCATTAGATTTAGTAAAAATTGGTGTTTTATAAATATTTTTTAAGATTTTGTTCGGTTGCTCACCGTGTAACGCATTGCACGGCATCATTGTGGCGTTTGTTCGTTAAGAAATTACCACTTCTGGTACATAAATGATTGACGAGTGGAGGCTCTGCTGATTTCACTTTTTTCTCACTCACTCTTACGGACTTTATTCCTTTTTCATCTAACCGAGAGAACCTTAGACAATATTCTATATCTTCGTACATTTATTGATAATACTTAATGTAAGCACAAAACATAAAAATCTTTATATTTCCTGCCGGAAGTACTTCCCAATGAGGAAGTCTTCCCCCCCCCCCCCCCGGCGTGTGGGCGTGGCCTGAGCACCATCTACCAATAACGTCTCAGGAAACACTGCTTCGATGCCTGAGCCTCGATAACTCCCGCTCACAAAACCGGAACTCCTTTTTGTGTTTAACTTTTCAACGCTGTGTGCATTGATCATTAAGAGGTAATTCTCTCACCTTGGTTCTTAATCTAGAGTGAAAAAGGTCATAAGTAACTTCCTAGAGACCTTGCGTGCCAGGAGTGAATCGTACAGGCTTGAATGTGTTACAGGCCAAGCAAGATGTTGCCCTCGTAAATATATCTCAAACCACTTTCTATGCATGACATTCTGACTCGGAGAATATTTGATAGGAGATAAACGTTCATTCACAATGCGAGATGTTATCCATTCTTATACTTTATTTTTAAATAAAGGAACAAATATTTAAAAATACAAAATAATGATAAACTTTTAACATTTAGCAAAATTAAATTTCGGAAGAAAATAATGACTATAATAGTGGGTCAGATGCGGGATTTATGATTATTATTATTAAGTTGTCAATATTCGCTGTTATTTTCTTGGTGTGATGGTTCTCCCAAATGAAAGATTCTCGATATTGCGAACTACATTTCATATACAGTATAATCATAGTGAACGGATTGAGGTCATGGAGACAGTTCATAAGAAAGTAATAAGTAATGTAGGCTAGGACTGGACAGCTCCTAACCTGGGTCCTGACTCTCAGAACTTCATAATAACGAATATTCCTTTTTAGTGAAGAACCAAGAATCTCACTGGTTGATTTTTTTATTCATCACATAGCTAGCCAGCCTATTATAAAACATGCGGTGATGCACGAAGTTGATAGAGTCAAAAGCAACCCAAGTTAACACCACCAAGATTGTGGGCAGTGCACCTAATTAGGGCCAATTGCAAGAACAGTCTTTGGATGTACGACGCCGTTTACGATGACCTTCTTGCTCTGATCTTGTTTCAGGAATACCACCCTTTTGAAGCTCTGGAGAGATCTCGAAGTTTCGATATTTTGAGTACAGCACTAGCTAATAATTCCCACCAGGAAACTTGTTTCGAGACTCCTCCAAAGCTTCGAAAAGTGCAGAATTCCATATGTTAAAGGCGATATTGCTGAAAAAGACCAGGGCAAGAAGGTCATCGTAAATGGCGTCGTACACCCCATAACCGTTCTTGCAATTGGGCCTTAGAGAAAATTTAAATTAAATTATATCTGAATCATCTGGTACCAGCAGGTGGTGACTCCTTACAGCAAGAGGTCTCTGAAGGGTTGACAATGGTACTGTGAAACAGTTTGTGGGAAGATGTAGATATTGATATTAAAAGTTTATATAACCAGAAAAAAAGGATACGAAATGAACAATAACATTATTAATATGGCTGAGCCAAGCGGGGACCTTGACTCTTTAGTGGCACCTGATCTATACAGTACAAACATCTCAAGGAATTGTTATAGAACTTTTAGTACCATCTGCATTACAACATGTAACATGGTGTTAGTACCACGATTATATGTTTATTATTTTTACATTTGTCATAAATATATACACTTATTTACAGTCTAGTGCAGTTGAAATGCAATAAGCGGGTGTAAGCGATACAACATGGCTGTTATAGTGAAAGAAAAATTACAATTACAGTCAGGATCATGTTGTGATATCAAAATATACAGGGTGTCCCATTTTATATAACTGGCACATTCTTATTTCTATATTTTAACGAAATGTCTATATTTAATCATTTTCCGTGTTACAGATAAAGTCCTGAAGATTGTAACTATGGAACGTTACGATGTGCCAACGCGGATTAATATTGTAGAACTCAAAATTAAATATCTCCTGTTGAAAATCAGAGAGCACTCAGAAGGTAATTTCAACGCAGAGATGCCCCGTGTCGTAACACTATTTTCACCTTCATAAAAATATTGAATGAAGGTGGTAACGTGTGTTCATCTTAGCACGTGAGACGTCGTATAATAATACACACATAAAAAAACTGCCTTTAGCTGCAGCAATTGACCGAATTCCGAAGTCGATCTTTCACATCAGAAAATTGAGGTGGTCTCTGGCGTATTACTCCACAAAAATCTTCTGTGACCATATAAATTCCGTGTTGGCACATCGTAAAATTCCATAGCTCAAATCTTCAAGTTTTCACCTATAACACTGAAGAATAATTATTCAAATATACAGATAGTTCTTAGAAATTTATACAATAAAAATGTGTTAGATATAAATGGGACATGCTGTATAATCATCGCAATAGTATTTCCTACCAACGTGACAATATATGTTATACAGTAATGTTTTCGAATGGTACAGTAAAAATAAAAAATAATTTTTATAAACATCTTAATACTTCGACAATGGGTTTCTTTTGAGTTAATTTAAGAATAAGGTCACTTCCCACTTCGACTCTCCACAAAAGTCTGTTGCGCGTCCACACAATATTATGTACCTGTCAACGATACAAGGATGGGGAAGAACTAAAAAAGAACATTGGAAAACTTTTCCAAAGGCTCGGTATGTTCATTTCATCACCTACCTGGTGAAGTGAACGTATCTAGTTGTCTACTTCTGCGTGAAGAGTTTTTACGTATTAGCTCAAGTCAACTAGTTGGGTGCACTCTTACATCTCCATTTAAGGATTGTTTATCTTAAAGAATACGGACTCATGCCTGCCACACTTCCAAATGTCCACAAGTCACCATTAATGTCAACATCACCTGTAATTACCCCGACAACTTTCTTGTGGTTAAAAAAATACTAAGCTTGTATTTCTCTCGTTCGTTGGAAATTTAAAACATACTGAACTGTTCATTTATGCACAACACAGTTTTTCATTCGAGACACAAAGATGTTCGATACAACGCTCGCTTCCTGTTCTATGGGTCGATTGGTTTGATCTCGGGCACTCCCAGTTGACCCAGCTGTAAATAGGTATCCAAGTTTCCAACTTTAAGAAGTGAGTGCAGTACCAGTCAAGCTGCCTCCTTACAGTACATCGAAGGCTTAGTGATAGTAAAGGAGGAAACCGGAGTAACCAGAGGAAACATGTTAAGTTTGGTAGGGTCACACTGGATCACACACCTCCCAAGCAGGACTCGCACCCATGGCATAGTTGAGAGAAAAATACGCGCGTTACCGCTGACCACCAACACCCAAATTTCCATAAAATAATGTAAACTTTTCTCACCGCAAGGTACATTGAGAATGACTGCACGTTAACCCCACCAGCGTGCGTGCTGGATCACTACTATGCGGCAGGTTCAAGGTTCCTCTGCGGCATCGTCAAGGCCATGACGTCACTGCCCCCCCACATGCTGACGTCATCACAACAGAGAAGCAGCACCTTAACACACTTTCCCTTTACTCGGAACACGGGAAAATGTCTTTTTGTGTGTGTGTGCAATGATCTAAACACGGAAAAGAGTTGGATTACACACGTTTCTTGGTGACCTTATAGTTTTGGTTATACTGTGTGCGTTTATTGCGTTTTTCTGTGAGATAGTTATGTATCGTTTAATTCGTCTTCAGACTTATTGGTGGCTGTAAGAATCCTGGGGCCTAATTCTCAAACAGCTGTGCGTTATGTTTTTTTTTTCGTTTACAGAGATATGACGATGGTAGTCTCTCTGCCTGCTATCTTTGTGTTGTATCTTTCGTGAACTAGATTGATGCGTTGTCACTTTTGATTCCGAGTCATTCTGAGTTTGTTAAACTGGTTCCTTGTTATATACATATATGAAATACAGATATATGACAACCGTGGAATCACTTTCACTTAACCATATTGTGATTGTAAAATCAAAAGGTCGAGGAATCACCCAGTTAAGACGGTTAGAACAGTTACTTAATTTTCAGAGTTTTTAAGTCACGTTTTGTTTTGTTTTCAAATTCCGCTCAGCTGGAGTATGCAACTTTAAGTCTGTGTCTTCAGTAGATTCAGTTTTCTTTCCTCATGAAAAGGTAGATCCAATTTTATTAATTTTAGTATATATGGGTAGGGTTAGGTCGGGTCAGGCCAATTACTTTAGGTTACGTTACATTACGTTCGGTTCAGATTACCGTCCTCATATCTGAGGGTTGGCGACCACAGTCCTCCACTACAAACGTTCTCGGCTGTTTTTACCAATCCTCCAAGGATTTGTATCTCTGGGGACCTAGTTTTTAATTTAATTCGTCCACCCAGTCTCTGCCATCCTCTGACCCTCCTATCCTTAACTTTGCCCATTAAAAAATGTGAATTACACGAAAGCGCTTGGGAACTTCGTGTTTTCTTCTTTCCTTGTGGTTATCAGCATATACCTAGATCACGCGCACCTACAGTGATTTACTTGCATATATATATATATATATATATATATATATATATATATATATATATATATATATATATATATATTTTATAAAATCACACGGGAAAATGGAAACAACGGAGCACCTTAGCCTTCGTCTTTATTCAAGACATCTTCAGAGGCAACTGGATTACATGGACAGAGAGAGGTTTAAATATACAGGGTGACCTTAAAAACATGAGGTCAGGTTATAATGATGTCATCCACTAATCCCCACACCAACACACACGTAGAGGAGCTTAAGAGAGGGGGGTGACGTGACTAGTCAGGTCAGGTCAAAAATAAGGGACCCACAAAATAACTATCAAACATCTAGATCAAAGGTTTTCAAAGCATTTTTAACCTTGGGCCACTGACAAATAAATTTATGTAACATATTATCAGTTTTGAACTGACCATCACTAAGGTTTATTGATTTTAATTCCTTAATCAAACTAGCTTCAACCAGAAGTCTTTCTGTGACACAAGATGATTTAAATACTTCTAAGCTTTTTCCCAAGCAATGGGGTGTTTATTATTCCTAACATGAACGAACAAGGCACTGCTTTCAGATGCAGTTCTGATATTATATTTATGTTGTTTGATTTTGAGCTGCAGTGTTTTTCCTGTCTGTCCTACATAATTACAATTACATTTGCTACATGGATGTGTTTATTGTATTCCATGTCTTCAACATTCCGTGTTCTAATCTTTATTTTGCTTGTTCATTTAATTGAAACTGAGGCGCCATTCACAATTATTAATATATTCACGTGCTTACAAACCGTACGCTGGAGAGGTGGGGGGGTTAAGGGTGCTGTACGCTTTTAGAAATAGGAAAAATGTCAACCAATATCTTCCTGCTAACAGTATTTGCAGCGTACACGCGAACAGTGGTCATTCTCAGTGTCAATAATGTCGGACATTATTCTGTATTGTCAGCACTCTTTCTTTGTGCTAATAATGCTAAAAAAAATATTTGAATGTTAATATTAACTTGTATATCTCTAGTTTTTAATACAATATTTGTAAAAAAAATATATAAATAAATTTCTGGTGAAGGAGTACGGGGGGGGGGGGGGTTCTTGAAAAGGTGCCCTCTTGTGAGTATGTTGATAGTTGTGGACGACCTCTTATTGTCAGTAAATTAAGTTTTTTTTTGCTTATGAATAATTTGATCCGATTTTATTAATTTTAGTATATTTGGGTTAGGTCAGACCAGGCCATATTAATTTACATTAGATTAGGTCACGTTAGGTTCTGATACGTTTAGTTAAATGAAACTTATAAAAAAAATAGGGATCATATGAAGATCCTCCCCCCCAAACCTACTTGGGGGGAGGATCTTCATATGATCAAGCCCAGTCGCGCTCATATGAAGATCCACCCCCCCTAACCTAACCTCCCCCCAAACCTACTTGGGGGGAGGATCTTCATATGATCTAGCCTGGGGGGGGGGGAGGATCTTCAGTTGGATACTTTGGGGGGGGAAGATCTTCATATGATCCAAAAATAGTATCGGTACCTCTACACATGTTTGCAACACAGGTAAGAAATTTTCATTGAACCTGGGATGATGTAAATTAGTAGTCCCCTGTTGTCATATATACAGACAACAGATATGTACCGTCCAATAACGGCTATGGTGACCTGTAATGGAAACAAATGTTTTTTTTCGGCTGCAATAACAATAAAAAGACAAGCATATACTTAAGTTTTTAAGTTTAACTCTCCCCTGGACACAAAGTTTATATTTCCAAGATGACCTTAACAGCGAACTGTCAAGGTGTCTGTACCCAAGACTCACCATTATGAGAATTACTGTGATATTTCCACACCCTGAGTCTTTGCCCTACCTACAGTATACTGACGACTTACATCCGTCAGGGTCTTCCGGGTATGACGTGATGAATTATCCCAGACTGTCTTTATGCCTGTAGTATTATTAGTAATAGTTAAAATAATTCTTGTTCCCATTGTTGTTTTTTCTAAAAAAAAATTTTAGCAGCATAATCATCTTTCACGAGGAGGCTTTTGACGGCGACCAGAAAGACAGGAAGAGACGACAACAACAACCGTACATCAGGCAGCCGCATCATGTACAGGTATGTCCCCACAAGGTCGCCATCGACAGTGACTTCCGTTATGAACACCGGCACCTCTTTCCCCTCCCACCCCGAACACTATGTCCATCTCTACCACCATGCCCATTCCCCACCACTATGTCCATATCTAACACCATGCCCAACTCTACCACCATGTCCATAATATGAGCACAATAATAAACATACCTAACCCAATTTAACGTAATAAAATGCAATGAAACCCAAGTAGCCGAACGTAGTTAACATAACCCAATCTAACCTAACCTAATAAAAAATAACCAAACCTAACCAAACCTAGTGTACCTAACCTAATTTGTTAAAAATTTTCGCGCGGTCTGAAAAATGGCAGATGAAATTTAATGGGGACAAATGTAAAGTACTTGAGGCGGCGTCACACTAGTATTTATATTGTCAACTTTTTCATTACGCGTCGATTTTTTCACGAATCGTCGGTGTTGTCGTTGGCTTTTTGTTAAACGGTACAGACTGTCTGCACTGATGACTCTTACGACAACTTACCGGAGTCAACTCGAGATCATAATTGATACTACAAATAGTTATAAAAAATAAGCAATTTTTTACTTAAAATGTAAAGTTAAAATTATGAATTAATTATTACTCTTCTTCCCAAGATTACTCATTATGTTCAATTTCGTAATTTTAAAATGGCAAAAAAATCATTTGTTATTTACATTTTGACCATGCGGGAATAAAAAACATGACGGAGCCAAAAGATAAATTAATTTTCCAAGTATGGACACTCCTCTCCGAGGAGTTATTGTTGGACCAGATAAGGCAGCGTCGCTGTCTCTGGGATCACCAGGACCCTTCATACACCAAAACGGGCGTAGAATTGTTGCGCTTTCTTCGTCAGTTGGATCCATCTTGTTTGTTGACAGGTGTCGAACGAGGGACACTGGCGAGTTGGTTCTAAACGCCTGTGTGACGGTGCTCAACAAAAAGTTGGACGATTTTCTGAAAGTTGACAAAAAATCGACGAAAGAATGCCAATGTGACGCCGCTTTTATAGTCTAGGACTCTAGGAGACGTAAACCGAGAAATCAGATATCAGATGAACAACGTTGTTATAGAGAAATACGATTGTGAGAAAGATTTAGGAGTACTGATAAGTAGGAATCTTAAATCAAGTCAACAAACAATGTGTATTTACTCGAAACAAGATAAACAAAGTACTTGGGTTCATACAAAGGAGTGTTAGTTACAAGACAAGCGAGGGTATCCTAAAACTATATCTTGCGCTTGAGACCTCACTTGGATTACGCTGTTACAGTTCTGGAACCGTACGACAGAATGGATATAGAATCCCTGGAAAGAATTCAAAGGAGAATGATAAGACTAATCCCGGGCAATAGGAACCTTGAGTACAGAGACAGGTTAAAGCATCTTAATATGCACTCCTTCAAGAGATGTAGAATGAGGGGCGATATGATCGAGGTTTATAAATGGAAGTCAGGGCTAAACAAAGGTGATCTGACAAAGGCACTCAAACTATCAACCAGGAGCGAGCACGTAACAATGGTTTTAAATTAGATAAATTTAGATCTAGGCGCGAGATAGGTAAACATTGGTTTGGAACAAGAGTGGAACGAGTTACCAAGCATAGGTTGGATGGCTTTATGAGCGATAGGGGTTGGGTGTAAACGAGACTGCGCAGTGTGGGCCAATAGGCCCGCTGCAGTTTCCTCCATTCTTATGTTCTTAAGAGACTTACTAAGGTACAGCGTGTGAAATGTTATACAAGTAGTTCATAATGAAATGAAACCTGACAATTATTAATTTAATTCCATTTTTATATTGTGTTTCTTGAGCTAAGTTGGGCTAGGTTAGTGTTAATTTATGTTGGCTTAGTTTACATTAGTTTCGCCTAGGTTATGTTGAGTTAACTTAGTTTAGGTCGGATTAGTTTAGGTCGGATTAGTTTAGGTTACGTTGGGTTAGGTTAGGAATTTGTTTGATGACAATGTTTTTACGGGTATTATCCAGACAGAAAGAGAGCGATGACTCAAATAAAGCCTCACCATCTTGCTGTAGTGCCAAGATATGGCAGTAGTTAACACAGTAGGAGTTAGTGTGCTAAGCAGAGGTGAGGTTCGTCCTGTGTCCACTAGTGACCGTGATGAACGTGAACTAGGCGTTGTTCACCAGACCTTGACCTTCATGTCTCTCCTACCACACACTACCACGCATCCTATTCCTAGCCCGCCGCTCTTTAGCTTGCCTCCTAACCCACCACCCTCTACCACGCCACATAACCCACCACCCTCTATCACGCCTCCTTATTGATGAATTTGACGCAATTAGGCAAGTGCAAACAGGCACTAGTCGATCCATAGTTTACCACGATGAGATGTATCAAGTGAAACATGTATATGGAGCAAGTAACAAGATCACTAGATTACAAGATGTTGTAACCACAGGATTCAGGTTAGGATGTAGGTACCTCTGGCAGTATGTTCCTAAAGCAGATGTAAACAAGACTAAATGTAAGGTGTGTGGCCAGACAAATGGCCACACACTTGAACACTACGTCCTCGACTGTGTGAAGATAGAATATTTTAGGGACAGGTCCAAGCTCACTGTGTGTGAAATGGCACAACACTTCATCTCTAATGGCAAGATAGCCGACATATTAAGATTGTATAAACTTTTTTGCACTTAGTAACTATATCAGTTTTCATGTATAGAACCAAATACACAATATGCTTGAATACTTCTCACGCAAATGTGAATAACAAAGTGTGCAGCCAGACATACTGCCTCGCACTCCTGTACTCACGCAGTTGTGAATAAGTTACCCTTTATGTATAGAACTAAACAAATAATGTAATTGAAATACTGTGTATCATTCAGTGCCATAGTATCCTGACCACGGGGGCTAATTATTATGACCCTTTGTAAACTCTACTCTGTAATCCTTTTGAACTACCGCTCACAGGATGAGTGTGGGGTGCACAATAAACTAGCCGCTGTAAGCGGCAAAATCAATAAAAAATCAAATCTCCTAACGTTTAACCCACCACCCTCTACCACGCCTCTTAACCCACCACCCTCTACCACGCCCCTTAACCCACCACCCTCTACCACGCCTCTTAACCCACCACCCTCTACCACGCCTCTTAACCCACCACCCTCTACCACGCCTCTTAACCCACCACCCTCTACCATGCCTCTTAACCCACCACCCTCTACCACGCCTCTTAACCCACCACCCTCTACCATGCCTCTTAACCCACCACCCTCTACCATGCCTCTTAACCCACCACCCTCTACCATGCCTCTTAACCCACCACCCTCTACCACCCCCTTAACCCACCACCCTCTACCACGCCTCTTAACCCACCACCCTCTACCACGCCCCTTAACCCACCACCCTCTACCACGCCTCTTAACCCACCACCCTCTACCACGCCTCTTAACCCACCACCCTCTACCACGCCTCTTAACCCACCACCCTCTACCATGCCTCTTAACCCACCACCCTCTACCACGCCTCTTAACCCACCACCCTCTACCATGCCTCTTAACCCACCACCCTCTACCATGCCTCTTAACCCACCACCCTCTACCATGCCTCTTAACCCACCACCCTCTACCACCCCCTTAACCCACCACCCTCTACCACGCCTCTTAACCCACCACCCTCTACCACGCCTCTTAACCCACCACCCTCTACCACCCCCTTAACCCACCACCCTCTACCACGCCTCTTAACCCACCACCCTCTACCATGCCTCTTAACCCACCATCCTCTACCACGCCTCCTAACCCACCACCCTCTACCACCCCCTTAACCCACCACCCTCTACCACGCCTCTTAACCCACCACCCTCTACCACGCCTCTTAACCCACCACCCTCTACCACGCCTCTTAACCCACCACCCTCTACCACGCCTCTTAACCCACCACCCTCTACCACGCCTCCTAACCCACCACCCTCTACCACGCCTCCTAACCCACCACCCTCTACCACGCCCCTTAACCCACCACCCTCTACCACGCCTGTTAGCCCACCACCCTCTACCACGCGTCCTAATCCACCACCCTCTACCACGCCCCTTAACCCACCACCCTCTACCACGCCCCTTAACCCACCACCCTCTACCACGCCTGTTAACCCACCACCCTCTACCACGCCTGTTAACCCACCACCCTCTACCACGCCTGTTAACCCACCACCCTCTACAATGCTCCTTAACCCATCATCCTCTACTACGCCCCTTAACTCACCACCTTCTACTACGCCCCTTAACCCACCACCCTCTACTACGCCCCTTAACCCACCATCCTCTACCACACCTGTTAACCCACCACCCTCTACTGTACTACGTCCCTTAACCCACCACCCTCTACTGTACTACGTCCCTTAACCCACCACCCTCTACTGTACTACGTCCCTTAACCCACCACCCTCTACTGTACTACGTCCCTTAACCCACCACCCTCTACTGTACTACGTCCCTTAACCCACCACCCTCTACTGTACTACGTCCCTTAACCCACCACCCTCTACCACGCTCCGTAACCCACCACCCTCTACCACAACTCTTAACCCATCACCCTCTCCCACGCCTGTTGCCCCACCACCGTCTACCACAACTCTTAACTCACCACCCTCTACTACGCCCCTTAACCCACCACCCTCTCCAACGCTCCGTAACCCACCACCCTCTACCACAACTCTTAACCAACCACCCTCTACCACGCCTGTTAGCCCACCACCGTCTACCACAATTCTTAACCCACCACCCTCTACCACAACTCTTACCCACCACCCTCTACCACGCTCCTTAACCCACCACCCTCTACCACGCTCCTTAACCCACCACCCTCTACCACGCTCCTTAACCCACCACCCTCTTCTACGCCCCTTAACCCACCACCCTCTACCACGCCTCTTAACCCACCACCCTCTACCACGCCGCTTAACCCACCACGCCCCTTAACCCACCACCCTCTACTACGCCCCTTAACCCACCACCCTCTACCACGCCTCTTAACCCACCACCCTCAACTACGCCTCATAACCCACCACCCTCTACCACGCCTCATAACCCACCACCCTCTACTACACCTCTTAACCCACCACCCTCTACCACGCTGCTTAACCCACCACGCCCCTTAACCCACCACCCTCTACTACGCCCCTTAACCCACCACCCTCTACCACGCCTCAACCCACCACCCTCTACTACACCTCTTAACCCACCACCCTCTACCATGCCTCATAACCCACCTTTTTGTAAAGTCTTTACCCTCGTGTAACATGAATTATGTCTTCAGTTTGATGAGGCTACTCCATATCACCAAGTCGAAATTGTTGATTGAATTAGATTTTGTTATTTATTTTCTGTTTGTACAGACAGTATTACGAGTCACTAATCTGTGTTGCTATGAGTCTTGATATACAATATAACTCTTCGATTTACGCGGGTGACTTACGTGTTTAAGTGATCATAACTTATAGTATTTTATGTAAAATTAAATACAAGACAAAAAACACCAAGAACGCTCGCCTAAATCCAACCAACATTGTTTTGTTGTTGGGTTTACAACAGGTGACGTGAACCTTTTATAACACTAAAATTAAAACAGGTCGGCGGGTAACACAAAAATATAGTTTTAATTTTATATTACAAAAACGTGTCAGGTTATAACTATCATGAATTAGGTAACTACAAGAAAATAAATTAATACCAACATTAACACAAACACAAAGTACAAATATGCCTCAATGTCTACTTCATCAAGGACTCAACGTCAACGTCACACGTCTTATACCATCTCTCACTTTTGAATAACAATACACCGGCAACGCCAGTATGGGGATAAAACTAAGAGTCTTTCAGAAACTCGACCCTGGAGGTGTCGTAAGAAAGGGTAATGTAAAATTTTTGCACTTTATGATCAGTAAAAATACCATTCATGGTAACTTGATTACAAAAAACGCGGGCAGAAAGGAAAAGGACTTCGAGGGAGTATATGGGAAACGAGGAAAAGACTTCCAAGATAACAATAACAGATGGCGGAAGGACTCATTAATATGATCAACATGTTGAGCAAAGTTGTTATATTTCCTGTATATGAAACTTCACTATCAACCATTCTTACAAATGTTTCTTATGGTTTATCTGTCATAAAAAGGTGAGAAGCCCGGCACCTGTGCTAGTATTAGCTACAGCGTGCAGAAGCTGACTAATGGCTGTGTTAAACTGTAAATGAAAAATAAATATTCCTCAAGTGCGAAAACATCCATTTGTCAACAATCAGGTTTGGAAAGGCGAGCGTTACGCTGACTAAACATACCAAAACATTATAGAAACAGTGGCGTGGAAAATAAACCGAGTTTACCTACCAGTGTAAAGTGTGTTCTCTTCTGAACTACAGCAAAACAGCACACGATTAAGACTGAGGTTGGTAGTGTAGTAGTGTGGCAGACTGGGGAAGTAATGTGACCCCGGCCAGGGTGTACAGTGACTCGCTACAGTGTTGCCACACCGGGATGATGTAATGTACGGATTATAGTATTAAATGTGCAGACAAAGTAATCTTTTCTCTTACCTGGGCATACACGCATTCAGACAAACATACCTACAAATACAGCATACACACATATACTGGACGTGTATTTGCCGTGCCCACACAGTCCCGTTGGTGTGTGTTAATCGTCATACATCTTATCACTGGCCTTGAACTTGGTCATCGCCGGAGACAAAACCAAGTTTTCATATCATATCTGGACCATCAAGCTCGGTCCACCACCTGAACTTTACCACAACAGACCAACAGGAAAGCCTTGAGCTAATAATTAACACACAAGAGGGGTTGTAAACGTGAGTCATGACTACCTCCATGTATGACCTTGTTTGGAAGTTTCAGTTAAAAAAAAGTCCTTGATCTCTGACTTCCAGATGATGAGGGTGATGGTGTATCAGGAAGCGGAAGTCAACGCCAGCCACGCGGAACGGACAGAGTGAGCGCGCGCCAGAAAACAAAATACATGTATACCTTTATGTATGATTTTTGTCCATTTGATTAGTGAAGTACATAGTATTGAGTAAACAGTTTTAAATTAGATAACAAGGAATTCCTAGGTGATATATGCGTGTGTGTATGAATGACTTTTTTGACAATTAGAGATAATACAGTAATAAACGTCAGTATTTCGCTATTATCTCTATATAGCATGACACACATACAGTATTGTGAGTATATAAGTAGTTAGAAGGGGAATATCATAATACTTAGGACTATAATTGACGAACCTTGAGGGGGTATTTAGGTGTCACTGGTGTTCCCTCTCTCTTCCTTGTGTAGCTGTACGTTAATTTTTGGTTTCATTTTCTTCTCACTCACTTGCCTGTCTACGTCTCGTTCTCTATTGGTCTTGTTAATCTAGACTGACCATCACAGCTCTTCTTTTTTTTTTTCATCAATCTTCCAACGTTATATTTGAGCCTCTACATTTTATAATCGCTAAAACATATTATTACCAAGCAAGCTTTGCCGACATTTTGTTATATTGTTTCATTGTTTATTAGCTACACTACTGTACACCATAACATGGGTTGGGTATATTGTGTATCTTTTCTCTTTTATAATTTGTAACTCGGGTATTAGTGATGATTGATCCCCTGTTTAAATTAATTATTATCTATTAGTGAATTAAGTGTATAATCAATTACGAAAAGAATCAATGTTAGCCTTACTCAGTGTTTTGTCTTCATGAGGAATAAAGAGTAGTTTCGTCACTTGTCTATTAATATAGTGGTGAGGAACGATTGGCTCCCGGCACCTCCCTCCCCTCAGTTTATCAAATGGTTTACTCATTTATTTATTTTACTTTATTTTGGGAAGTTTTAGGTCTCGAGTTTTTCTTGATTTTTTTTATCCTAGATTTCTGAAAAGATTCTATATTACAATCCTTGTTTGTGTTTGACTCCGTTATTATTTTTGTCTGTCTCTCCCTCTAATATGTTTCCAAACATATTTTGATTCTATTTATCTAGTGCATTTTTACGATAACCACAGAAGTCAAAAAGCTGAACCATACTAAGGAATAACCTTATTGTCTAATTCACATCCGTTAATTTTGCTCGAATAAACAGTTTAATTTAACACTCACCTGACGAGGTACAGAAGCAGCTGCTTGGGCGGGACGTAGGGCTTCTGGTCATCGGGCACTTGCTGGACGTCCGAGTCCTGTCTGTCTCTACCGGAGGTGAGAGAGAGGTGGGCGAGGTGCTCGGCTATCTTGAGCGACTCACGAATTTCCTGTAGGGACAACATCTTGAGCGTCCGCTACGAACACCGCCCGATTCAACCCTCGAATCTCTCGGTAGCTGGATAGTTTAACGCCTCTGTCCTCCTGCGACACCTTATTTGAGCGCCCCCCTCACACTATCGACAACACCGGCAGGCTAGAGAGACTAGGTGGATAGTTCGACACCTCGATCCTCTGATGACGTGGATTGTTAGACGTCTCTATTCCCGCGACGACCTGCTTGAGCGCCCTCCGTGACCTAGCGACACCTGATGATTTCAACAAGCTCAGGAAGTGGTAAGATGCCTCGATCCTCTGACAGATGCCAGCATAATAGTTCAACTCCTCGATGTAGATAACTAGAGGTAAGGTAGATGGTTGAACGCCTCGATGTACAGTAGATAACTAGAGGTCAGGTAGAAGGTTCAACGCCTCGATGTAGATAACTAGAGGTCAGGTAGAAGGTTCAACGCCTCGATGTAGATAACTAGAGGTCAGGTAGATGGTCCAACGCTTCGATGTAGATAACTAGAGGTCAGGTAGAAGGTTCAACGCCTCGATGTAGATAACTAGAGGTCAGGTAGATGGTCCAATGCCTCGATGCAGATAACTAGAGGTCAGGTAGATGGTCCAACGCTTCGGTCTGTATAACTAGAGGTCAGGTAGATGGTACAACGCCTCGATGTAGATAACTAGAGGTCAGGTAGATGGTCCAACGCTTCGGTCTGTATAACTAGAGGTCAGGTAGATGGTACAACGCCTCGATGTAGATAACAGGTCAGGTAAATGGTTCAGTGCCTCGATGTAGATAACTAGAGTTCAGGTAGATGGTTAAACGTCTTGATCCTGATTCAATAATAGACAGAGTTCTCAGGTCGCCACATCAAAACTTAATATGAATCGTAAACAACCTGAAGGACGAGAGAAGAATAAGTTTAAATCAAGAACAAGTGACTCACACTCACCGCCAATTTTCTTAAAGCACTTGTAATTCTTGTTGATTATTGTTGCAAGTTAAATAAATTCAATCATAGTTTTGTGTGAGTATTCTTGAGGTATATTCATACATATTTTTTTAACGTTCTCAGTAAGAAGTTTTCTAAGTTTTTTGTTCTTGGGTTAGTAGAGAGTTATTGGAGACTTGGAAGATCTGCTACTGAGACATACAAACGCTAACAATATCAGAATCAACGTAATTTGAATGAGAGATTTTGGTTAACAGGATAATCCCTCGCCAGTCAGATGAACACACTGCATACTTTACAGTCAACATTAGAAGTGAAACAATTTATATAAGTTGACACTTTACACTTAATTTTGTCGTGTTTAACAACTCAAAGATCTCTTCTGTCTAGAACAACTTCTGCCCAGCGATTAACTTCATCAGTAATAATTATTATTGTTCTTATAATTTCTATACTTTCACAGTTAACACAGGAGTGGAACACTTCACTGTCATTCCAAAAGGTCTCCGATACTTTAGACTTAATAAGAGGACCACAATAAAGAGATGGAGGTCACCTCAGAGTATGGTAGACAGGATGACACGTGCAGCAGTAAAAACGAAGCCTCTTGTTTTGCTTCGAGGATGAAGATTTGCTGTAAGATGAAGCAGGGGTCTTGTTAGCAGTGGAGGGCGTGGCAGCGGTGTTAAGCGGAGGCGTGGGGGCGTGGGGAGGAGGAAGAGGAGGAGGGATGGCGCGCGGCGCAGCACGGTACTGACGGTCGACTGGTAGGATCAGTGCCTCACGCCATTGTTTATATATGTGTGTGGGTGTGCACACAGACCTGCCACCTCCACGCGTATGGGGGCATTGCATGCGCTGATTGGCTCATACCCAACGAGACGCCTGTTGATGGATCCTAACCACAGGGCAGAGGGAGGAAGGGGATAAAGATGGAATAGAATGTAAAGAAAGAGGGGAGAGGAGACCCGGAAGAGTGAAATAAAAGTAAAGCCAGGAGGAAAAGACAGGAGAGACGAAGCGAGGTTATAGGAAAGAAGTAGGAGGGAGGGAGGGCGGGAGGGAAGGGTAGAGGAAAAAAAAAGGAGGATAACTCCGCCCCTCACCAGGTGTGACCTTCCTCAGATAATGTTTTATTATCTCTCGCTCTCTCACCTCCCTTGTTCCCTCACTCTCCCTCATCATCTCCATTCATCCACTCTTTACCTATTTTTTCTCTCGCTCTCTCTACCACTTCCACATTTTCTCATACTATTTCTACCACCTCTATCTTTTTTCTCACTAGTGGTAATAGGGATGTAGAGAAGAAAGCCGTTGACTTTGAAGATACAAGAAGGTGTATGAGGAAGGTAAAATAAGGTGTATGAGGAAGGTAAAATAAGGTGTATGAGGAAGGTAAAATACAAGAAGGTGTATGAGGAAGGTAAAGCGAGGCGGTGGGAGATTGAAAGCAGGCGGGCTGTCCACCTTGCCGGGTCTCTCACCGCTTCTATCACTCTCTACATTAGCCAGTTTATTGATGTGCTTTTATCACGTTTTGACGAAGCTTATATAATTATTCCATGTGTGAGTTTTATTATACTGTATTACAATTATTTAATGTGTTATAACAAAGCACGTACTGTACAGGCCATTTTAAAATACCGATCGGGTTAATTTGATTTTACTTACAGGTTCTTTCTGTGGTGGACCATTTGGCCCTTCAGTGGCATTCTGTTGGCCCACTAGTCATTAACATCAGGTAAGTGTGGAAGGAATAAGATACATCTGTAATTGAGAAAACAAGATTATTGGGTCCTCAGAAAGATACACAACCTTGGATGACTGGTAAAAACCCCAGCCCGAGAACGTTTAGAGTGGAGGGGGTGTGGTTGCCAGCCCGCAGATATGAGGACGGTACTCTGATTGATTGAAGAGTTACGAACGTTTTATTTTGTTTCATTAACATTTGATATATTATAAACTATAAAAACTCGAATTTAATCATATAATAAAGTAATATATTATAGAAAGTTCTCGTCTTTATTATTTGTGTGCTCGAGGTGGAGAGACAGTCAAGTTCGTCAGCCTTCCTTATTGTGGAGTGGGAAGGTGGATTTGTTGTAGTGATGTTATTACTGCGCTTCAACAACGAGGGTCTTCAAGTGCGTAACAGGGTTAGTATTTACACTATTTTAAAACACTTGAAAAAATATGAGTTAAAATTGTGTAGGTTTGTCATATTCATTACGAAATTTTTATTCTTTAGGTAGTTTTGATATGCTGCATAAACATATACAGTAGAGTATATGTTTTTTTTAATATGAGCCACTTTTACAGTGCGCTTAATATCCCAGCTGACTGGGGTCAACATCCCGTGTGTGACGAGGGTGACAGTCTATGTGGAAGTGATGACGCGTCACTGGGGGTCATGGGTGTTGTGAGGTTAAGTGTCAGTGCGGGTGTTGGTCAGTGAAGTTACAAGTTATGCACTGTCACCTGATTTCCTTGGAACCTTTGCTCGTATTATAATGTTGAATGCATTTACTTTGTTGACTGAAAATATTATTAATTTCAGGAAACGACTAGAATTTTCTGTCTTTTCGTTAAATGTCTGATTACACTGCTCGATTGTAACATATATAATATATACACGGGCATATGCGATATGCTGTTCTAGATATGCAGAGACACACGCACGATGTATGGAGACGGGCCACAAGAAACGTTATATCAATGTTAGAGTTACAAAAAATGGAATAATCTGCTGGCAACGGTGACTGGAGCTCCAGCTGTCAATGGTTAAAAAACAACGCTTCAACGAGTTTTGGAGCAGATGCTTTATGAATTTGGAGTACCAACACCAGGACTCAGAACAAGACAAACACACAGGCTTACATATCTTATTATAGTGACCAAGGCCTACAGTCATTAACTTGTTAAGGAATCTGATGTTACATAAGCTCACTGTTCTTCAGCCGGCTGTCAAGGCCACCACAACAGAAGTTCTTCCGCTCGGCCACAAAACTCGACTCTCCATAATAATATTTAAGACTTCAGTCTCAGGAAGATAAAAGAGTAGGCCTAAAACCTCAGATTTGAAAATAAGGAAATACTGCCTAGGTAACGTCAAGTTAAAACCGAGAAGTAAAAACGAAAATGTAATCTCTTTAACTACTGAACCTATACATAAATGTGTCTCCCATGGCATTATCCTCAATGAATTGTCTATGGTACTGCGTTATCCTACGAAATGCTTAGTTATACCAATGGGCGCTGGTGGTACGGCAATAACGAGAGTCCTGATCCGGGACTGGCTTGAGAAGGGTGTTGTCCAGAGTAACCCAACCAAACATTCTTCTGTACG
Source organism: Homarus gammarus (assembly GCA_958450375.1). Taxonomy (NCBI): domain Eukaryota; kingdom Metazoa; phylum Arthropoda; class Malacostraca; order Decapoda; family Nephropidae; genus Homarus; species Homarus gammarus. The sequence goes on along the minus strand of CAUDMG010003705.1, from coordinate 149,330 downwards.
TAAAAGATATTATTGTTTAGTGTTCAGAAAAGAAAGTAAAAGGGGGAGAGAATAATAGACAAGGATAAATTGAAAGAAAGGAGACGAAGACAGAGAGAAACATGCACTGGAAGAGAAAGAAAGAGGGAACTGATAAAGAGAGAAGCAGTGCCTGATAGAGAAAGAATGAGATGTCATGCAGGACGAATATAAGGAAACTCTTCTTCACACAGAGGGTAGAAGACTTGTGGAAAAGTTTACTAGCTGAAGCTGGGGAATAGAAAACAGTACCGGGCTTCAAAACATCCCTTGACAAGACTATCAAGAACACTAGACTTAGAGGGATCCTACATAAGTCAGTGGCCTCCTTCCTCGGCACGGCCACCTCTAGTTTGAGTGGTCATTAGGTAAATAAGGTACAACAAAAATAAGGAAAGCACACCTCGGTTACTTATGACGCTACGCTAAGACTTAAGTTCATGTGCACAAGTCTAAACAGATGAGGCTTCGACAAAAAATTTAGTATAACGTCGTATCCTTCAACTACAAGTTCATGATCCTCTCTGTGCTGGAATACGCCTTAATATTCTTGACAGGATTAAAGAAAGTATTTGAGTTGCTGGGAATTCATTACATGCGCAATAAAATACAATATGATTATAAATGAGAAACTGCTGAAGATTCATCCTTCAACTCTGTTACCTTAGATTTACCGCCCTAACACTAAACTAGCCCCCCCCCCCCCCCAGGTAGCGTTAGGGTTTGTTAAACTTTAGGTGAAATAAGCTGGAGGGATTACTCTTCAGGTGATCCAGAAATAACATACAGTATTATAAAGAACATGTAATAGAACTCCGAGGATAACACAGCGCCCGGGTGTTCAACAAGAGCAGAGGTCATGAGAGAACAGCACCGCTTAGGCTATCAGTAGCTCTTCAAGACACTGCAACTTTTTATCCCTCACTCACCGCCTCTCAAATAACAACTGAGTCAGGTGGAAGTTTACCATCCTAGAGCAACAATACACCCACACCTCCTTGCCCTTGAGGTGCCTCGTGACAACACAACACAATAATAGGGAAATTTTGTGTGTACAGTCCCTTGGTATCTGTTTATAAAGTCTTTCGATATACATCCAAAACATTGGTATGTGCGCCAGTGTCTTCCTTATAAAGTTGTCTTCTTCTTCGCCACCCACAGTGAAATACTTTTAGAAAACTTACTGGAATAATTTAAAAAAAAGTATGGTATGAGGGGCAATCAGTTGTACTTTCTTTACGTGATCGCCTGTAAGTCAAGTCTGAACGAATATGGTGAAAGATAGTTACGTATGGTAAATGATGTTTTGTATGCAATTTCCTCTGCACTAGACAAGAGATTTGGCCTTGTAAACACACTGTCAACATTCTTGTATAGGGAATGTTCTGTACTTATGCTACACTGTATCACACACAACTTCAACTGTTTTACTGGAAGTCCGAATAAAATCTCATTTACATTTCATTCCAGATTTTTAAGTAGAAAGGAAGTTTTTATGATAACACTTCTTTGAGCTTCATTTATGATTAAAATATACGGTTTAAATAAAAGAGAGAAAGAGAGAGAGAGAGAGAGAGAGAGAGAGAGAGAGAGAGAGAGAGAGAATAGTAGGCAAGGTTAGAGAAAGAGAACCTTGAATGTAGCATGACCTCACGTTTCTATAGACCAGTTTGTAATAGTTTTCCTAGTGTCATCCGGCTTCTTTTTCAAATGTTTTTTTTTTCTCTACATTCTAACTCTATCCATCTGGTTGAATAAACTAGGAAGGGAAGGGGGGAGGGGGAACACTCGGGTATATAATATATTTCCACACACGAGCTGAAGACTGGTTCCATGATGTCATACCTTCAATGTACAACAGGTATGGGTGAACCTTGTGAGAGAGAGAGACTAAATAAGTTCCGGGCTCCGTAAACGTGACTAAAAGACCTTCAAACTACTACACATCGGCAGAAAACCACCACAAACTACCATACATCTGCAGAGAATTACCACACACAACTATACACCTGCCAAAAAATACCTGTCAAGAACTATCACATATCTGACCAGAGCTACCTCATACCTGCCAAGACCTACCACATGTCTGTAAAGAACTGCCACATACGAACCAAGAACTACCACATACTTGTCAAGAACTACCACATCTGTCAAGAAATATCACATACTTGCCAAGAACTACCACATACCTGTCAAGAACTACCACATATCTGCCAAGAACCACCACATACTTGTCAAGAACTACCACATACCTGACAAGAACTACCACATACCTGTCAAGAACTACCACATACTTGTCAAGAACTGCCACATACGAACCAAGAACTACCACATACTTGTCAAGAACTACCACATACTTGCCAAGAACTACCACATACTTGTCAAGAACTACCACATTGTCAAGAACTATCACATACTTGCCAAGAACTACCACATACTTGTCAAGAACTACCACATACTTGTCAAGAACTACCACATAACTGTCAAGAGCTACCACATACTTGTCAAGAACTACCTCATACCTGCCAAGACCTACCACATATCTGCCAAGAACCACCACATACTTGTCAAGAACTACCACATACCTGACAAGAACTACCACATACTTGTCAAGAACTACCACATACTTGTCAAGAACTACCACATAAATGTCAAGAACTACCACATACTTGTCAAGAACTGCCACATACGAACCAAGAACTACCACATACTTGTCAAGAATTACCACATACTTGTCAAGAACTACCACATAACTGTCAAGAACTACCACATACTTGTCAAGAAGTACCACATACTTGTCAAGAACTGCCACATACGAACCAAGAACTACCACATACTTTTCAAGAACTACCACATACTTGCCAAGAACTACCACATACTTGTCAAGAACTACCACATCTCTCAAGAACTACCACATACTTGCCAAGAACTACCACATACCTGTCAAGAACTATCACATACTTGCCAAGAACTACCACATACTTGTCAAGAACTACCACATAACTGTCAAGAACTACCACATATTTGTCAAGACCTACCACATACCTGTCAAGAACTACCACATACCTGTCAAGAAATACCACATACCTGTCAAGAACTACCACATACCTGTCAAGAACTACCACATACTTGTCAAGAACTACCACATACTTGCCAAGAACTACCACATACTTGTCAAGAACTACCACATAACTGTCAAGAACTACCACATATTTGTCAAGAACTATCACATACGAACCAAGAACTACCACATACTTGTCAATAACTAACACATACATGTCAAGACCTACCACATACCTGTCAAGAACTACAACATACCTGTCAAGAACTACCACATACCTGTCAAGAACTACCACATACTTGTCAAGAACTACCACATACCTGTCAAGAACTACCACATACCTGTCAAGAACTACCACATACCTGACAAGAACTACCACATACCTGACATGAACTACCACATACCTGACAAGAATTACCACATACTTGTCAAGAACTACCACATATCTGTCAAGAACTACCGCATATGTCAAGAACTATCACATACGAACCAAGAACTACCACATGCCTGTCAAGAACTACCACATACCTGTCAAGAACTACCACATACGAACCAAGAACTACCACATACCTGACAAGAAATACCACATACCTGCCAAGAACTACCACATACCTGACAAGAACTACCACATACCTGACAAGAACTACCACATACCTGACAAGAATTACCACATAGTTGTCAAGAACTACCACATATCTGTCAAGAACTACCACATATGTCAAGAACTATCACATACGAACCAAGAACTACCACATGCCTGTCAAGAACTACCACATACCTGCCAAGAACTACCACATACCTGTCAAGAACTACCACATACCTGTCAGGAACTACCACATACCTGACAAGAACTACCACATACCTGTCAGGAACTACCACATACCTGTCAAGAACTACCACATACTTCCTTTTACAAGTCAGACTGACGGATACACGGTCTATACTGCACAGACAGACAGACAGACAAACAGACAGGCTGACAAATACCAAGACTGACACACCGGACCCATACGTGTCAGTCTGGGTGTTCGTCAGTTCGGACGTCTGTAAATCCTTTCTTGTCCAAACTTTGTGTCAACACAATCGATAATATTGTATAAAATTATGTATCTCCACTGAAGACCAACACCAAACCTAGTTTCCTGTGTCATAGGTCAAGGTCACATCTGGAAGTCAAGGTCATTAGTTAAATAAGAGTAACAACTTTGGTTTTAAGTCATGATCTGTGTATTGATCTCTATGTTACCTACTGGTTCTCCTCACTAGTCTGCCCGGTCAGTCAGTTGTGTCTCGCACTGTTGGCAAGTACTGAACCCTTAAGTGTACTCGAACATGTTCCTGTGTTAGCCTAGCCTGCACTTGCAGCAGCTCACACTTGGTGCTATCATAACACCTGTTGGTAGATTGTTGAGGGAGTTCACAATCCATACTCCAAAGAAGTCAGCTCAGACAGTTTTCAGTGCTGACAGCTTCTGTAGGTTGAGATTGTGACCCCAGCTGGGGGGGGGGGGGGGGCATCTGATACTTACAGATATATGTATCTGACTGAGTTATGCACACTAAGGGTTTTAAACACCTCTTACTTTTCTGTATTATAAACTGAACATTGTAAAAGTTTTGATCATTCTTGGGAACTCCTTTGAGAGCCAGCATCAGTTTGTTAACCATTCATTATATTCCCAGTCAATTGGTAAGCTTTGGCATATCTCAGAGACCATGCAAAATTGCAGTACTATACTCCAAAGTCTTATTAGGGCCAGACCATGTAAGTAAGTTCTGTATGGTTGTATTAATTAGTTTATTAGCATAGATCCAATGACTGTGTTCATTATTGACGGAAGCACCAACATGTGTCTCGTATCTAGTTACACTTAGAGAACCTCATTATGTTGTTATATTTGGTACACTTTCGATCATTATGGCTAAGGTGCAACCTCTTGCATTTTAAGAGATCATTCTGTAAGTCTTTGGAATTAGATGAATTTTTAATTTCCCTGAATAAATTCACATCATCAGGAAATATTTGTGCGGGTGAGTTAATAACATCTGGCATTTACTTTGTGAAACAAACAGCACCAGTACACTGCGTTGCTGCGCACTGCTTGTCACCAGTAATTATAATAATCTTGCGCCATTGACCATAATACCACCACCGTGTTGTAGGATCTATGATCATACATCCATTTCCAGGAATTGTGTATATAGGAGCGTCCATACGAAGATCCAAGTCGGCACTCCTTATACACATTGATCCGTTGTAAATGATCAATCACAGCACCACTAAAGATTATTATGTTGAGCTCATCGGCCAGTTGTTATTTGCACAACAGAATTCCCTCAATTTATATTAATTTAAGGCTCACTAAATTTCAGTTATTTGAAGTCATTCGCGTTTTCATAGTCCTGTTGAGCAAGACACTTGAGAGCTTATTACACAACTCGCTTTTCACTCAAGGATGCCCATCATCACGGTCAGGACTTTTATTAACATTGAACGTGGATAACCTGTTTTACTACTCTTTACTGAGAACAATTTATATCTCAATGTTTTACTGATCCACCTGTCTTCGAAGCTGGGTAAGTTATTTGCTTCGTTTAAAGTTTTATGCTCCACTCTTGAAGATTAGAGGGGTAAATATTTACCTTGTCTGGACGAGAGAACTCATCTAGTTAAAGTAGCGTCAGTGTGTATTCAATACTATTTTGGAGCCTATCTATGTGTTGTAGCCAAACTGAATCAGTTCGACAGATATTTTCTCAAGTCATCTTTTGGGAGGAAACACTCAATGGATGATTCTGGTAATCCCAATCCAGGGACTTAAGGTGTTGACGAGAGAGAAAGCGGGGAAGTTCACCACAGCTGGCTGGCCTGGGAGTGGTTGAGTGAACACATCAACAAGTGCGTAACCCGGATGGCTGGCTGTCTGGTAGTAGTAACCACCGTGTGACCTTCCCCTAACTGCCCCGCCAAGGTCAAGGGTAGTTAGTCAGACACACATGATCAAGTAAAGGGGTTGTCTGGCGCCGTGTTTGTAAGTCTGCTGTCTATCCCTCAAACGATTCACGTATATAATTATCTCTACTATCCGCTCACTTTGTCTCATTATTCTTGTCTCTCCTCGTCTGGTCCTCGCCACGCCCTGTATTATATAACTTCAGCATTTAGTAAATATTTTTCAAAAGCAAAAATGTCCAGCCATTTTCCCCAGCAAATATAATACGTCTCTCTTTGTGATCAATAACAAAGACGAAACAATACAAATTCAAAATCAGTCAGCATCGATCATTATATTAACAGTGGAGGCTGACATAAAGCATCTGTGTGCTGAGTCGTGTGTTAGTTAGCCTTACTATAACGGAAGGTAAGGTTAAGAAAAAACGTGTTATGCCGGTATGGGCTGACCAAATTGTCCCAAAAATGGGGTTTTCAAATGGTTAGTATTTTGTTTATAAGTGTATTGTTGGATGACTCTTTTACCAGATATAATTGTTTTTGCTCTGCCTCACCTTTGACTTCTATGAATCGAAGCTGACGCCTGAATTGAAAATAAAATGAAAACTTATCTGGGTGTGGTAGACCAAAGTATACACACACACACACACACACACACATATACACACACCCACATATATATCAAGGTTCAAGATCTCAGGAACGAGAGAATGGTATGGCATAACCGCAAAAGGATTGGATTCGCAAATGTTTCTACCTTTAATTTGTCCCTTAATGTATTAACTACATTTAGTTACGGTGAAGTCCATCTGTGTGTAGAAGTTTAATTTAGCCACATAAATACAGTTTCGTACATTAATTTTTTGGGGGGAAACACGTAAGAGGCTATTCGAATGTTGACCCAGATACAGTACAACGGTAGAGGTATTGGAACGGAAATTAAAACAACGGGTCAATGTCAAGTGTAGTTACAGGAGAGCCTCGCCCTTTGCCTTCATTCTGGTGTGACAGACAACACTAAACACTAACGAACACGAAACACATATAGAGACAGTGCCGGATTTAGACCTGCCGAGGCCCATGGGCAGCCTCTTTGTGGAGGCCCCCCTCATTGTAACTACCGGAGAGGGTGAGGTGGCGAGTGAAGCGAGCCTAAACATCTGGGAGTTCCGGGGGGCGCTGTAAGCCCCCCGGGAAAATTTTGAAATTTGAACACTTCTTTGGAGAATTTTGAAGCCATATGCAGATATATTGAGGAAATTAGAACATTGAGGAATTTTTAATTAACTGTATATTTATTGATAGTGTACAAATGCCCAACACACACACACACACACACACAAAAGTGAGACATGACTGGAGTCATTCATGTGGTTTCAAGTCGACCAGCCCTGATATAGCTACTACCGCACATGTCATAAATTTTCAAGAGACTTCACAGAAAAGAATATATTATTAGTTATTACAGAGAGATGATTCTTTGCATTATTAATCAGATAAACCTCTACTCAAATAATGGTTCTGTCCAAGAATGCGTGGAATTGATAAACATGAATGTTAAAGAATGAAAATAAAAATAATCCAAATGAATAAACAAATAAATAAAATATTGTAATATGTGGAGGCCCCCAGATTGTGAAGGCCCCTGGGCAGCTGCCCACTTTGCCCACTCCTGAATCCGGCCCTGTATAGAGAGCTAGAGCGTCTGACTCACGTGTTGTGGGCGGCTACCTGAGTATTGTGTAAGACTGAGTGTTCTGTATACTGTACAACAACATAATGTTTGTGTTAATACTGATCAGTTTTTTATTGTTGTGGTTTTGCCGTTAATGATAGACCAAGTATTACACTGGATACACCATTATATCTTTCTTTCCAATGAATGATTCCCCCAAAGGAAGGAAGGAAGGAAGGAGAGAGAGAGAGAGATTGAGAGAAAGTTGAAGATGGAAGGTCGGCCACATAAGGCAGCAACGTGAGGCAGACAGCAGTACACTGATCACCCATTTTTTGTTGGAGACATCGTATATACTTTATTCAATAAACTATAAATCAACCAATGCACTGTTTACTTCCCTTACTATTACCGATATATTAATTCATCTTGTTTATTTTTTTATTAGACATGTCTTTAGTTAGCAAGCCTTTTCACGGTTTATTTGACTTCAATAATACCAAATTATGTCATTTCCCCAGCCCACCCCTACTAGCCTCAGCATTACTTCTGGACCCTTGAACATTATTTCCTGGAGGCCGAGCATTATTTTTTGGCCCTATCAGTTTTTCCTGGCCCTATCACTATTTCCTGACAAAATAGTTGCAACACAACAATCAGTGCACAAATATAGTAGCTCAGCTTTTCATGGGAAGAAATAACGTGGAAAAAAATGGAAAAACGTTAAAACATATCATAATTTACAATGTATGAATCATTTATTTTGCAAGTGTTAAAATAAAAGGATCCTGAGATATTAAGGTAATGATGTTCGAACATTGGACACAAATGTGTTAAGGCTGATCGTACGTCCGGCAGCGCCTATAATGAGAAATGTTTTAAAACAAAAATCTCGTTCAGAACAGCAATGTCGATGATTCAGTCAGTCAGGAGAGGCAGGAACTTTTTTTTTTGCAGGGATTAGCTCATCCAGGCACGGGTCCACCAACCCACATCGGGGCCTCGGGGGGGGGGGGGGGGGTAAATTGAGTGAGCCAAAAATATATACAGTACAGAAATGAAAAAAAAAATCAATAGTGATAAACGATATATGTATTTGTGTTGTCAAAGTAAGAGAAACAATTGAAACCCTGCATTTGTGTAAATGAGGCAGAAAGTCAGATCAGCAACCTGGGACTTGGTCATAATGTTTGTGATGCCATATGGCAGCAGGGTCTACCATTAGACAACACATTATTTGCATAATGTTCACCAAATTAAACTAAAATATTTTGAAGGCATGACTGCATGCTACCTTCCATCAGAGCTGGGGTTCGAGGTGCGACGATGATTGTGGTGATGGTGATGATGGTGGTGGCGATGATAATGGTGGTGGTGATAGTGCTGATGGTGGTGATTATGATGGTGGTGATAATTATAGTAGTGGTGGTGGTGGGATGGTGTTGGTAGTGTGGTAATGATGGTGATGGTGGTGGTAATGATGGTGATGGTGGTGGTAATGATGGCGGTGGTGACTGATGATGACGATAATAATGGTGATTATGATGATAGTGGTGGTGTATTGGTAGTGATGGTGATATCAAAATGATAGTGATGATAATGATGGTAATATAATAATTCTACATCTACAATACACATCATACAACCAAAAATCATAACTCCAGCACAATAATATTTGAAGTTGAACAAGAACATCCCCCGGTAACAAGAGAGGTCTTATCACCTCTTATATATATGTCACAAATTTAAGAAATAATTGAGAAATCCTTTTTTTGTGAGATTGAGTGGATCAGTGTAAAATAATAATGATGGTAATAATAACGATAATAATAACAACAACAACAACAACAACAACAACAATAATAATAATAATACTAATAATAATAATAATAATACAAACAATAATAATAATAATAATAATACAAACAATAATAATAATAATAATAATAATAAATACAAACAATAATAATAATAATAATAATAATACAAACAATAATAATAATAATAATCATAATACAAACAATAATAATAATAATAATAATAATAATAATAATACAAACAATAATAATAATAATAATAATAATAATAATAATAATACAAACAATAATAATAATAATAATAATAATAATAATAATAATACAAACAATAATAATAATAATAATAATAATAATAATAATACAAACAATAATAATATTAATAATAATAATAAACAAAACAACAAGGGAATTGGATATAATTATACACAAGGTATCCACTCATCGTCTTTCCTCCAGACCTCGGACTTCCCGGGGAACTTACACACCACCAGCAACAACACCGGGTTTATTAGACACATAAACACGAGTGAGCGAACAATATACTCTCTCAAGTTCCACCGGCACACCGGGTCTTTGTGTGAACGTCTTGTCATAAAATGTTTAGTATTATAACTGTCGCTTATAACTGGAACATGAATTTAAAATCCTTTGCAAAACAAAGCTGTGAGGGACAGGTTATGTAATCTTACAAAAACTATAGCTTAACACGCAGGGCTGTAATGACTTTGACCATGATCTTTGGTGCCAATATTCATGTATGATTAACTTTTTGTAAGGACAACCTTCGTGTGAAGTGTCGACGAGATAAACAGTATAAAAGTGGAAGTATGTGTACAGCGGTTTTGATCTCAAGTTTGTATGTCACCCCCTCCATCCCCCTGCGTACTAATGTTCATGTGAAACTTTACTAAAATATGAGGGAAAGGTCAAGTTATCTTGTATAAACAAGTAATACACATGATACTACGATGACCGAGTCTCTTGGTCACCAAAATATACATGGAATTTCCTTTTGGAAAGAGAAACATTGAACGAAATGAAGTTTCATGACGAGAAGCATTTTTAGGAAATGGTTCTTGTAAGTTACAAGAGCCATTTCCTAAAAAATAGATGACGTCTCAGGACTCAAGTTACAATTGTGACTTGAGTCCTGAGACGCCATCCACTCGTCACTCAAGCTACTGATGATGTCACCTTAAAGTAAGTGCAGTAGAAATGGAGTTGTAATTCATCTCCACTCCGCCGTTGGCTACACTTTGGGAATAGTGGGAGTGGAGGTGCACACTGAATACCAAGCCTACAGTATACAAGGAGGAAAATGCTGTACCCACTAATGATAAAGCAGTAATAATAAAAATTATAACACTTTCCATTTTGTTCTAAAATTGGGCGCGCGCGTACACACACACACACACACACACACACACACACGTTAAGATAAACTAGCCAAGGTATACTGAATGTCATGTCATAACAATACAAACAAAAATGGTGACGATATCGGAAGTAAGAATGACCTACTGTTGGATGTGGATGAAAGTGGAATGCAAGTTGGTATAGTAATCCTGTGTCCATACGAAGGTTCGGGTGAAACGGTTTACATAGCCATAGTGGAGCATTATACTTAACACTATGAAAGCACATTTATACTCTTTACAACACTTAATAAAAAAGACAAATCGGATATTGAGTAAAAGTTGCCACAGCCACGCCCCAGCACGACTTGGGTAGACGTCTTGTTCTTCAGTCTACGCTTCTCGACGCGGTAGACCGTCTCATATAATCGTCAGGCCCTTCCACTAGGCCCTCGAAGTCAAATCCTCCTCCAGGTCGGCCAAGGAACAATTTTAATGTTATGAGATACTATACATTACTTTATCTCTGAGTTAATGTGAGAGGGGGACTGACTGTTACTTTATTTATATAACCAGATGAGTTGGTTTGAATAGCATTTCTTAAAACTTTACATGACGATTGATTTTCTTATTACTCCCATTATACAGTATCTATTTGTATTGATGATTCTATAGTTACACTCTCTGATTCTGTATGGCTCAAACTAAGTTAAATTAACAGTCTTCATTAACCTAACACCGTATAACGACCAAGCTTAACCTTACACCCTGCTAACCAAAGGCCCTATCTTAAGGTAACAGACTAACTTGGCAACTCTGACTAATTTAACCCAAAAGCATAACTTAACCTAATATGGTAACATAACTTGACACAGTCCTTACATTATTATTAAGCACTTGTCAGCAATGTGCGTGCAATAACACTGTCCTTACTTAGTTTAGCATCGTAAGTTCATTTTATTTAATCAGAAAACTTAAATTAACAACTAAACTTAACAAAATAACCCAACTTAATCAGGCAACTTAATTTAGTTTGATTTTGTCCAGTTGGGTAACAATTTGGAGGAGTATTTTGTCAAGTGGCAATCAGCTTGTTGGAGTATTTTGTCCATGGGAGAAACAAATTAGGTGTCGCATTTTGCCAAATTGGGAAGCCTTTTATTGATGTATATTTGTCCAGTTGGGACCCTATAACTACCACCACCTCACAAAAGGGTTGATAAAAAAAATGGTCACTCGTTTCCCTCTTCCTCACATACCCTTTCTCTTTTCATCTCGATGTTCCTCCTCTTCTCCCCTTTCATTCTCCCAGTTCCTCATTCTCTTCTCCTCCCTTTTTTCCTCCCACTTCCTCCTACTCTTCTCCTTATCCCCCATCCTCTCATTGTTCCTCCTTCCTCCCTCCACCCCCCACTTCCTCCTCTCCCTCTATTTTGATTGCTTTGTCTACTGTACACGTCATCACTGCCATATGACCTTTGATTTAGCTGTTACGTTGGCGCCATTGTCTAGTTTCCTGGTGTAGGTGAGTATGTGGGGGAACCAAGGGGGTACTGTTCTAAAGTTGTAAACTCTGCACCTGTACTCGTGTGTGTGTGTGTGTGTGTGTGTGTGTGTACCCGCTAACGAGAAATGAAGTAACACTGGAGTATATCAATGACAACATATATGTATATTATCGATGCACCGCTATTAGTATACAACTCACATTACTTCAAAACAATGTCAGCAATGTTAATAAACCACTTACCTTAATAATCCTTTACATCTAAGGTCTATTATTTTCTCGTGTCTTGGTCAGTCATTCCTGGTTTATTTATAGTTTATCAGACAATTCAAAGATGGCAGAGTAAATGGTCAATACGTGGCTGAATCTTTTCAGAACTGAAAGTCTCTTGTAAGAGGCACATCAGGAAACATTTAGACCCCAAAGGTTTGGTATATAATAATATAATACCTGGGAAAGACGATTCTAACTTCAACTCCTCTTATGATTCACATGGATATGTGGGGGATCAATTCTCTCCGAACCTAATCCCGGAGCCGGGGGGGGGGGGGGTACAGTAACGGTGAAGGAGAGCTTGGAAAGTACTATAGGCAAAATCAAAACGTAAAAATTACAAAATACAAACTATTGACCCCTATACTATACTATAAACCATTAAGCTAGCACTGAACAGGAGAGCTTGTCACTACGGCACCTTACATATTAATGCAAAGGCGTCAACTTCCTCGTATATGGAAGCATACAATTTAAGTGTGGAAAGGAAAAACTGAGGGGCACCCGCCTTGGAGGACAGCGTATCCCATAATACACCACTTTTGGTGGAAGAGAAAAACATGATGCGTTGTGTAGAGGGAAGATAAAGCTTATTCCTTCCATAAGACTGACTGACAACTTGTTTGTGTTGACACATTAGTTGAGGGGAGATGGGAGGAGACTTGCCGTGGCAGTGTTACTCATGTTCCATCTTATACGTACTCTACTTTTTCCCATTTTCTTTCACAACTTCTTTTCCATCTTCGCATATTAGTTGTGTGAAAAATTACTAAATTTAAATGAACCAGCAACTTTATAAGTACCTTTATCATTTATGCCTACTGCGACGGATCAATATTGGCGCACTTGACGAACTCTCACTTGTTTCCTCTACTAATACTGTTCTTGTACTGCTTCATTTTCTACCCCTCCCCCCCCCCCCTTGGGATGCATGACACATCTAGTGTTTTTGTTATATCATCACAATTTTATCGGTTGTAAGGTCACTGAACTCCGCGTGTGTACACTCGCACCAAAAAGTATCGGTGCAGGGTGAGATCGACGACTTCCAAACCATACGTATACACTGTGATATGTCTGGAAGGTTGGTAAGTGCATCCTCATAACCCCCCCCCCCCCCCCTCCACTAGGTGTTGCCATATGGCTGACAATCAGTGTGTTTGTTTCCTCTTTTCGGATTGTTGCTTTGTGTCGACTGAATGATGAGCGAGGGTTCGGTCTCGGTGAACGTGGGTATAAAACAGAGGCAATATGAAGCAGTAGAGATCTACACATGCCAGACGACATGGAAACCTCAGAGGGAACACGAGGAGCTATTATTGCCCTTTATAACGAAGGGTTCGGCGTCACAGATATTAGCAGGGGGTTTGGTGTCCACAGGAACACCGCTGCAAGATGGATTCGGCGATACATCGAAACTGGTGCTACAGACGACAGGTCTCGGAGCGGCCGTCCACGCTGCACCACCCCTCAGGACGACCAGGTTGAGCGGTTTATTTGGTAGCATAAATTAATGTGGCGATATTCACAAGTATCACAAATAATTTTGTTAACAGGGAGCTCCTCATATTTAATACTGTCTATTTATCACTTCCCGACCTTATTTATAACGGTTTGTTTCACTTGACCAGGCCATAGTAGCTGCTTGTGATGCAGCTCAGCAGGATTACAGGGCTGCCAACATACGGCTGGAACAACTCGCCTTTCCCAATACCTATCGTCACTGGTCTCAAATTGTTCACACTTCAGTATGCACCGATACTTTTTGTTGCGAGTGTACGTGCACAATTTTTTGTATATACGTGTTTTGTCAGAATGTTTGTATAAATGACCCCGTAAAACAGATAGTGGACACTTTATAAAATTAAGATAAATTTAAAACAACAAACTTTTAAACAGGAGAAAACAAATACTCTATAACCAACACCTCAGAAATAACGTCACTAACACACAGGACTGCTGCTTTACATGACCCTCTATGTACTGTATTTGAGAATCGAGGGTTAGCTTCATTTACCGACTCACCTGTCAAGTTCGCGAAATTCGAAGACTGGGTCAATTTGGTAGCTAGGGACCCTAAAAGATGCACATACACAACTCTGCGCATTGTCATTAAACCTACGAAGTTTCGAGTTAGTCCACCTGAAGATGAAAGACGAGCTGTGTTGACAAATTTCACTATACACCCACATGGTATGGATCAGGAAAATACTTCTTAGACAAAACTAGCCGAGGGGGCGAGGTAAAGATACACATAGAGTAGTAATGCTGGTTTACAGACGAAAATATAAGTCGGATCAGAATGTACGAAAAATGACAATGTAATACTGTAATTGCAGACATTTAACGCAATCTAGCCAAATAAATATGATCTAAATCAGTCTTAAGTAACCGACATGTACAAAAAAATTTCAGTGTAACCATTGTGGTTGCGTATACAATATGGTGTCGTAGTATGAACATTCATGTACAGTACTTCTCACATTTCAATCCTATTGCGTATGGATTTCGGTATGGAAAACCTGACAGGTTTCTTCATTATACAAACTCGGGCAGGTGGTCATACGGGCAACCTATAAGGAAGGCAGACAGCCAACCCAAATGCCCCCCTTGGCCATGGAAGGTCGATCACAGGCCAAGTATTTCCGCTCCTCTTCCTCCATGTTCAATGTCACGTATTTCTTCTTCCCGTCCACCACACGCCAAATATATCAACCAATACGAAACCACTTTCGAGATCCTCCTCTGTCCCGATTGGATAAGACAGATTTCTAGTTCATTTTTCCACTTTACAACGCATTAAACACCATCCAATGAAAAATCACCTTTGAGTACCTCCTCTGTTCCGATTGGGTGATAGCATCTCAGCAAAGTTGATATTGACCTACATCCTTCCTCCGGCGGGGCCTCACTTTCACCTACCTCGTGTTGCGAGGGAGCCACATTTCTCAGACACGTACGTCAATTATTTTCTCCGACCAGAGCAGCTGAGATCTTAATTACTTACAATAGTCTGAGTATAGTTTTGATATCTTTTGAGTCGTCATTGTACATAAGTTTGAAATAGTTAGGTAAATAAATTTTCAATCCAAGCTAGAGGGAAAAAATAATGTACAATACGTTGAGAACACATTGACAGGGATTCACAAGGTCGCCACTGGATGGTGTTGGTGCCCGCGTGACGATCCATTCATTACCCGCCATAATCTACGAATTTACCTCGGTGTTCCCATTTGGAATACGAAAGTATCATTGAGATAATATTTGATATCGGTAGTACTATCCTCAAACAAGGAGATGGCAACTCCACAAATAATTGTAGGCCGGTGAGCTAGACCAGCATAGTGCGTAAAGTATAGATAGCATTATACAAGAAGCTGTGATGAAACGGTTCCTTATCAATTCAACCTATGGTCAACCCAACCGTCTTTCAACTTAACTCACTGCCAATTCGAATCACTGTAGGTGCGCGTGATCTAGGTATATGCTGATAACCACAAGGAAAGAAGAAAACACTTTTTTTTAGCTGACGGTATAAGCCCCGCTCCCCTTGCAGCCCATACAATCATAATGTTCGATTAATATTGATATATCGCATATAAATCCAAATACTGTATAACTGTTATGGCTCACTTTAAGGCCGAATTTCATGTATGGAAAAATATTGCTTGAAAACTCTAATGTTCAATATGTGAGTGGAAATGTGTTTGAAATAAAGAACATTTACAATTGAAGTTAAACAAATTTACGCTTTTGAACACAGACGAAATAAATCCTTCTCTTTTCAATTATTAATATGTATATCAAGATACTGACACGGTAAATTTGTATAAGTGCACCCAACTGTTAGAAAGTAAAAAAAAAAATTCTACTGCATTTATGTGTTTGAATCGGATATGGCCTTCATTTCCGTCGGAAAATGGCCGGGTTTTTTTATTGATTTTTTTTTGGGTGGGGCGTTTTCTAAAAAAAAAATTGCTAAACGAATGCAAAAAAAAAAAAAAAAAAAACACTACAAAAACATAAACCTGACCTGACCTGACCTCACCTCACCTAATCTAACTGACTCTCAACATATGATGGAATCACTTATTTCTTACCTTATTGGCCTGGTTCTCGTTCGTCGTTGGAGTTACCACAATGCCACATATGTTGGTCTTGACGATATTTACATCCATTCTTGCACTTAGGACACCTTACTGAGGTCGGGAGAACACCATAAGATCGAGAAAATGCTGTAGTTTCTTCGTTTTTCCCCCCAAACTCGCAATCAGCTCCATATAATTGAAGAGATGCCCATCGCAGACTTCCATGGTCGGAAATTAATTTTGATTGGCCGCATGACGTGTACGGGAACACATACGAGTGATGATTTATGAAGGAGACGCTCAGTGTGGGGGGTGAGGTAGGCGATAATGGTGGAATATTAATGGAAGAAAATAAAGAAAATTTTGGATACGCTAACTCCGTTATTATACATTTGCGACGGTAATATAATACAGTAAAATTATCTTATAATTAGACTTCTTATTCGAATATGATAATAGATTAGGGGTAGGAATGTTGGGTGTGGAAATACAATAATACCGTTGAAGAAGCCACAAGTTCAGAAGACTGTCAAGGCAAACTTTCTTGGAGTGAGGGTTGTGTATTTAAAACAATCTACCAGAGTGTGTTGTGACGACACAATGTCAGCTGATTCAAGACCAGACTTGACCAACACTGGCGCAGGTACAGTACATATACATTATGGAGCCAGTACCAGTGCCGGATTTAGACCTGTGGAGGCCCATGGTCAACCTCTTTGTGGAGACCCCCCTCATTATAATTACCCAAGAGGGTGGGGTGGCAAGTGAAGGAGCCTAAACACTGGGAGTTCCTGGGGGGGCGTTGTAAGCCCCCCCACTCCCCCCCGGGAAAATTTTGAAATTTGAACACTTCTTTGGAGAATTTTGAAGCCATATGACAATTTTCTCTCATTTTCATCTGCAAGACATGTTTATGTCTACTCGTGGGAAGTTCATGAATCATGGGCGACACAAGTCTCTCTTTAATCGACAGACACATGACAACCGATGTGCAGACACTACCCGACCCGACCCCCTCCCACCGACCGTCAACACACACAGCGCCCTGATGGCATTCGTAATGGAAGTGACACTGAAAAAAATATTTTATTTGTTTTGTTTTTTTAATCTCAATTTCTTTATTCCATGTAGTTCATTTTTAATCAATATATGTTTGTGGAATTCTAAATATATTATTAGCAACACAAACAATAGCATTCATTAAAAATATACCGTTCATAGGAAAACCAGGTATTTATGAATTTCAAGGAGTAGCTGGCCTAATTTCTATCACACTTCTTGCTGAACATATATGTAGTTTTACGTGATGGAATAGATAAACATGAATTTTAAAGAATGAACATAAAGATAATCCAAATGAATAAACAAATAAATAAAATATTGTAATATGTAGAGGCCCCCAGATTGGGAAGGTCCCTGGGCAGCTGTCCACTTTGCCCACTCCCGAATCCGGCCCTGGCCAGTACATGCCAAATACTTGCCAGCAGTTCATAACAGATATGACCGACTGTCCAGGCGACTAACAAACCGATCGATAGTGGCGAAGAGGTTAAAGTAAAGAAGCATTATGCCTATCTCTTACCATTCATTGCCTTGGGTTCAATTCGCGACGCCAGCTCGGGACATGAAAAAAGGGTGTTTATCCAGTATGACCTTAACAAACATCGCAGGTTTTCTCCGAGTTCTCGAGTTTCCTTCTGTACTAACAGGACAATAAATTTCAAAGCAAAGTAACGACTCAGTTGATAAATAGTAAAATGATAAATATGCCATTGTTCTCGTTTGGTAATTCGTTAATTACCAAATGTATGATCACACGGAAGATGAACCGTATATTAGGTATAAAATAAGATCAGTGAATTTCTTTAAAATTCAAAATTTATAATGAGTAACATCTCTTGACCGCCAAGAGTATCAGAGATAATATTTTATGACATGATAAGAAAAGTATTTATCCCGCGGATACACACGTGTAAGAATACCAACCCAACACCGAGATACTACCCGAGCATCTTGATGTGTCCCATATAATGTATAGAAACCAATGTTCTTTGAGCTCTTGTGGATACACAAAATATATGTTTGACAATTAATTTAGTTGTTTACACTCATCTCGAAATGTATCAGTAATTTTTATGTATAAATAAAGAAATCTTAATTGATGATTGTACTGTAATTTAATTGACTAGTTCCAGTAATTCTTGCGGTACTCATTACATACATATGTAATGTATTATTTACAATGGAATTTTAAATTTATTAGTTTATCTTCTTTTCTTAGTGAAATGCGTTCTTTATAAAGTGAAAAATTAGTTTTATGATAAGCTGTTGGTATCCCTTATCGCTATTTCCGAGGATGATGTTTGAGCGAGTGAGAGGAGAGCTGTGGGTGTGTCCGCTAACTGTCCACTAACATGTCCAAAGCAGCCAGAAAAGTGATAGATGAGGCCAGGGAGTCGAGGAATCCTGAACTTGACCTGCAGGACAAGCAGATAACGTCATTGGAGGAAATACCTGGCCTGTGTAAGTAATAAAGTGAAGTGTAGAGGAACAGGTGCACGTCTCTTGCCCACACAATTTTTGCTTTTATCTTCTTCACCACTGCTCTAATTTACCAGTATATTTGAAAACAAGGTAAATATATGTTTAATGGCTGTGGCTCCTTTATTTTATGAGAATTGTTTTTTTTAGGTGTATGTAGGTGTTTTACTCAAATCTGACCTAAATACACACAAAAAAACTTTAATCATGATAATTTAAACTTCCAAATGTATGTTGAAACCTAACTTAACCAAATACGAAAATCGTGCCATAGCCATTAAACGAATATTAACCAAAAACAATGATGAAAAAAATATATAGGCAACCAAGCTTAATTTTTTGTAAATATATGTTGAAAATTAGCCTTTTCCTCCAGTTGGGATACATTTGACTCATATATATCAGATAATGTAACTAGGTTTGGTAAATTTGCATTTTCAGCCCCAGCTACTGTTCGACTATAAATTTTTGTTTTCCCCATGGTATTTGGTCTGATTCATATGAATTTGATCTTTATTACTATTATAAATGAGTAGTTACTGAGTTAAACCCCCCCTCCCACCCAAATTGCTATAATCGAGTTGAGGCTGAAACTGCAATAATATGGAGGTTCGAAGTACTGTATGCTATTTTTGACAGTTTATATTCTAAAATTGATGCTGTATGTATACTGCAAAGAAAACTACACTTATAGACCAAAAAGTTAAATTCTCTTGGCTTTTTATTCAAAATTTGGGGAATACTGTATTGTAGTTGTTCGATTCCTCCCTCTTCCTTTTGGGATGCTGAAGTGAACTGGATTAGATGCGATAGTCCATTTGGTGTCTTACTATCAGTAGCAAACAAAAATAGATTTAAATATATGTGTACAGTATATGATTAACAGCAAAATTTTGTCAACCTTCTCCCTTTTTTGGATACAGTTTCATCATTCTAAATGTTTCCTTTAGGAATCAAGTAAAGCATGAAAAAGAATCTAGTTTTTATAAAATGTTAAATTTTTGGATGTAATTCATGGCAAGTTTGGGCTCTGAAACCTGTGGATTCACCATGCTTTGCTTGACTGACTGTAAAGAGTTGCTCATACTGACTCGGTCGGGACTTGGGAATTTCAATTTCAGAATTGATGCCCAAATTTTGTTTTCCAAACCTCTTCCTGCAATGTTGCAAGGTGGCTGGATAGGTGTTTATCTGATTCTCATCATTCAGTTACTGGAGGATTAGGCAGTTTGAAAACTTGTTTTGTGGGGAAAATTATTCTATATATCAGGCACATGGGAATTATAGGGAGGGGACCATTGAATTGACACTCATTAATGTGTATTGTTACAGTGTCATTGGAGCACATCACTCGCCTCTCTCTACCGCACAACCGCCTGACGATGATTCCCCCTGCCATTGCTAACCTTGTCAATTTGGAAATCCTGAACCTCTTCAACAACATAATTGAGGAACTGCCCACATCCATCTCTTCACTTAACAAGCTGCGCATCTTAAATGTGGGGTATGTTATAATGTTTACCATTAACTACATGACTCGGAGAAGAAATTAAATCAATATTGTTCAAGTATTTTGTTTTGATACTGTACCATAGCTGTATCTTAAATTTATAATACAGGTTGTAACTCTTTGGTCTGGCATGCTTTGAATCTCACACCATTAGTTTGCAGGGCGACTGTATGAGCATCGTCAAGCTGCCAAGTTTCTTTACATCTCCAGCTGAGTGTTTTGGTTATACTGTACACTCTTGTCTTTGCTTATATTTTACTGTACCTATATTTTAGCCCTCCAATATGTCTTCCAAGTGACCAGGATGTGTGGGAGGTGGCACCCCCGAGCACTGCCTCTAATTTTCCTCTTAGCAGCCATGATTGTGGTAAAATACACCAATAGAGAAAAACTTTACCAGCTGGAATGCCTGGGAGATGTTCACAGAACCAGCACGAGAAAGAAATGGGTGCCAGAGTTATAAGGTTATTTTCCAAATCGTAATTTTGGGTAGATATACTGTACAGTATAGTCTCGATTTATGCGGATTTGGTTTACGCGTTTGGTTATTTACGCGGCACCTTGCCAGACCGACAATTTTTATTTACACGGTTCATTCCACCATTTACGCGGGAAGCTGCGCAGGCAGGGTGCGCACAAGGTCGCCCAGTCAACAAAACATTACCGAGTTCTTCACCCGCCACAGCCGGCCCAAGTCAGTGATAGTGAGGATATGGACTTTGAGGGGTTTGACAAAGAGGCCCTGCAAGCCTCTGTGGTGGATAGTGATACAATTGATACAGGCGAGGGCCAATAATCTGCCCTCTGCCTCAGAACCAACCCCCCATCTCCGTGTGCCCAGCCATCTTTTCTACTAACGTAAGTGTTAAAAAACCTAATATTATTGATATTTCTTTTAAATATTTATTGTGTGTGCATACCATCATAAAATTAAGATGTTATTTTTACTACAACGTACTGTACGTATTGTCGGAAAAAGTGTAGTTTGGTGATCGGCCCAGGCTCTTATTTCAATTAATCACATATGTTCTGTTATTTCGTTTACGCGGACCTCCACGGGTTCAATTGACCGCGTAAATGAAGACTAAACTGTACATTTTTTCTTTTTTTTACTGTTACATGCACACAATGCTTTGGAAAAAAATAATCATAAGGTCACACACATAAAGGGAATAAATATTTTTTCATGCAAACTGTGACCTATGTTATGGCTATTTTTTAACTCATAATTTCAGGTAGATGTGCATAAGTTTCATAATGTTATTTTACTCTTACGTGCACACAATCATTCATTAAGAATATGCAAAAAAAAAAAAAAAAACACCATAAGATCAAAATCATAATGGCAATATTATTCCTTTTATGGTTTTGGTTTTACAATAAACATTTCTTATGGTGTGTAGGAGTTAGCACACAGATCGGGGGAGGGGCGTGGGAGATTTCAGCTGTTCTCTGTCTCCTGTATTTCATGTGTAGCGAGACGATTGCCAAATGGCAATTCAGTATTTTTACTTTTATTTATTAGTATTATTTTTATTTATTCCTTACATTTACTGATACAGTACGAGTATATACAGTATGCAGGGGCAGATCCAGGAATATCAAAAGGGGGGTCCAAGAAGTTGTGGACGGGGGAACATGGTGAGCACAGCGAGGCCATTTTGAAGCCATGTGGGCTTGATATTAGATATTCTGAAGTCAAGAGTAATTACTTTTTACTATACAAAAATGCCTGAGTACAATACTGCATTAAAGAAAGAATATTGAAATTTTCTGATGAAAAGGGGGGAGTTCAGACCCCCCTGGATCCGCCCCTGCGTATATTATTTTATGTACAAAGAATAGCTTTTTCCACACTCAAACCATCCTTTGGACGACGTGACACAGTTCAACCACTCAGCCACCAGGCTGACTTATATCGGGGGGGAGCGCAAGCACGGCTGAAAAAGTGAATAGGCAGTTCAGTTACAGCTCACTGCCTCCACGCACAAATGTTCCCTTCCCACATACACACACCCATGCTCTTCATTTCCTGATTTTATAATTTTATTTTATGCAGTATATTTTCTTTAATGCTTAACCACATTAGAGTATTGAAATTATTTTATTTTTTTATTATTCTCGAAAGAGCACCGTCAAGTGATAAATATGCTGAGCTTGCAAGAGATGCTTGGTGAGTTGGCTCACGCAAGAGCGAGACTAAAGTGTAAGGGCAGTTCAGGGGGTCAAACGCATATATGTAGGGTCGCATACTTTGGATACACGTACTCTGAAATCCTACCTTTCAGTAGATTATTTTCTTTATTCATAAGGCACACTAGCACATTGAAATGACTTTTCCACAATATCTCTAGTTACTTAACATATGACAATGGCATTAGCACTCAGTTGTGTGAGAAGCAGGCAGTTCTCGGGTTGTTAATTTCTGTGGTTCTGCACTAGAGAGTTTCAATCTCAACTAGAAAAGTTATTATATTAATGACTACTTACGTTATTGAACAGATTTAATATTATTTAAAGATATGGCTGATTTTGTCATGACAAAGGTTTAATAAAAATAAGGAATACATATAATTTGACCAAATTCATACCGGTACCTCAAACAAAATTATATAATTACCTGTGTATTATGAGACAGCATTATTTAGTGTAAAATATGCTGGTATGTTAGATTACTAACTTGTGTAAGTAAAAAACATGTTATTGACCACAGAGAATACTTCACCATTTACAGCTTCAAGTGTTCAATAATGCTTGAGTGTTATATGTTATATTCCTCAGGATGAACCGTTTGGATGCCCTCCCTCGAGGATTTGGTTCCTTCCCAGTATTAGAGGTTTTGGATTTCACATACAACAATATATCTGAAGGAGAGTCACTTCCTGGCAACTTCTTCATGCTGGGTAAATTTTTAACTTGTCTGGCATTACTGTTTTTGTCATTGTTCATTTCAGTTTTTGCATATAGTACAGGTAGCTTAGTAGCCTTAAAAGAATTAAATACAGCTGGTCACAGTGCTCTTCATTTTATGTCTTCAATGAATGAAGAAATGGGATTGAACAGAAGTTTATTTAATAAGATGTTTAGCTTTAGTGTAATCATTTAGAAAGATGTTTATTATGACATTTTATAAACTTTTTTTTATAATGCTTATTGAAAACATTGAAATCAAAATTACTAGACTCCCATTTGTGTGTATTTAGAATCTATAGATGAATTGTATGAGGTATAATTCGTTTGGACCATTATTATTTTAATGAGTACAGTTCGGTAGTGTCACAAATCTGAAATACCATACAGTGAGAAACCGGAAACTTTCTTATATGCGGAGTATTGTACTACAGTACTGTACATAATTATATTTCTGTTACTGGTTAACTAATTGCAATAGAATAATCAGAAATTAAACCTAAATTTCAGAATCCCTGAGAGCCCTCTACATGGGTGACAATGACTTTGAGGTGTTATCTCCTGAGATCAAGAATCTAAGAAACTTGCAGATTGTAAGTACTGTATAGTAGTAATGTTATTAACTGTTTGGCAGTTATTAACACAATATATAAAGAATGTACCGATGCAAAGTAATGGTAAGATTTTCTTGGGGTAATAATTTGTATTAATTTTATTCTGCATCTGTGCAGTGAATGCTAAGTAAAAAATGATTGCAATATTATTACAGTCAGCACCTGCTCAATGTACATGTTAGAGTTCATGAAAGCCTGTTTGTTAAGTGGATATTAATTTCCCTTCGAAACACATCTTATAAATTGAGATTTGTTCCAGAACACTCCTCCCAAGTTGCCTCTAATGTACTCATAGAATGATGGAATATGGGCATGTAAACTTAGAACAGTGAATATATGTTTCTTAAGTTGAATTATCATATCCACTTGCATACATGTACTGGACTTAGGGACTACAGTACTTTAGTTATAGATAAGAGAAATTATCTTTCCATTTTCTCAGTAATACCACTACAGTACAGTACAGGTAGTCGTCGACTTACGACCTAGATTGGTTACGGCCGACCGGTCGTAAGTTGATCTGGTCGTAAGTCGGCCTATGTTATAATTACCTTACGTATATTATACTGTAATGTGTAATGATAATATAATCATCTTTAAGTCATATTTTATCAACATTTTCTTTGTTCATTATTGTTACGGTCGTCAGGTTTAAGTAAATCACTGCATACTACAGTACAATTGGTTTATTATTTACACTGGGGCTGGGGCCAAAACTGTCGTACCGCCGGTCGTAAAGTCGAACAGACGTAAGTCGCATAGGTCGTAAGTCGACGACTACCTGTACATAGAAAGTTGCAGAAATTTTCTGACTACTTGCGCCAGCCTTCACATGTTTCATAGTTTGTTCTTTACCTTTCACAGTTATTTATTATTGAACAGGCCAAACAAAGTATATGCTCTCAACCCTCTTATCTGTCTCTACTAATTTAATTTTTTCTCAATACCAACAGATGCAACAGCATCTTCGTTATTCTATTTTCTCGTTGCTCATAGTTCTGTAAGGTATACATACAGGCATCCCTCGATAAACAATTGGTTTGCTTTCATAAAAACCTGATTGTTAAGTGAACGATTGCATATCGAACATATTTTAGCATATCATTTGAGTTACAGTACTTTCCAGAGCACTCACGGGAATGAGATATTTCCGGGTAACGAGATGACTCAAGGCCGGAAAAAATCCCTCAACCCCGAAATTTTCCGGGTAACGGAAATTTTTTTTTCGAAAGTTCCATAAATTGCCCATTGCGTCATCTCTTGAACCTGGGAATTGTAATTAACCTCACATTCACATCAATGATTTCAAAACTACATTGAATAATCTAAGTTACCAGGGTATGGTCACTGAGCCTTATTCATTGACTTACTACTGATATGAAGTACTACTCTGATGGAATTAGTCGATTCATAGAAATGCTGAAGTGAACAAATGGGATTAAGTAGATAGGTAGTATAGAGGTAATGATTCACGGTAACTTTGAAATATACTCGTATGCTATAAGAGCCATTTAATTATACAGTTTTACTTTCGTAATATAACCGGGAATACATGGATAAGTTGTCTCTCAATGTAATGCACCTCATGATGGAATGACCCTACAGCAGGACAAAGGCAGTTTATCCTATATCATCATTTGGCTTACCTGCATCATGAGCTCAAGAGGACGGTATCTGTTGATGAGTACACTACTGTATAGTGAATACAGTAGTGTAATTTGTTTATTTACAATAGATTTTACATAAATAAATACTGTACTGCTCTATGTCTGTCCGTGTGAGATGCATAATTTAGACTCTGGGAAAACTTTTCCCAGTACCCAGAAAAATTATGGGATATGTGAATTTTTCTAGGCATGAGAAATTTTGCCTCCATACCCTTAAATCTCAATATCCCAGAACACTGCATCAATTAGTCTGGCAAATGGGATATCACTAATGCAGAGGTATGTACAACAGATGTATGTTTAGTGGGCACTGACTATACTCCTTGTGACATGAGGAAATTGTACAAAATCAAGAAAAAATTTAGTTAAATAGATGAAGACTACTGCTGTACAGTAGTTTAATAAGATTTTCATGCTGTATTTTTATAAGATGCAGTAATAGTTAAAGGAATTAATATTACCAAAGGACTCGGTACATGTTGTATTCAGGTCTGCTTTTTTCCAGTTAAGTCTACGGGATAATGATCTGATCACCTTGCCACGTGAGATTGGTGAGCTGACTCGCTTGCGTGAATTGCATGTTCAGGGTAATAGACTGCAAGTCATCCCACCTGAAATCGGTAAGGCTTTTAATGTTTATGTGCTTTGTGAAAGACTACCACACTTTAGGAAATATAATATTGTTGATATAGTTAGAATTTTTTTTTCTGACAAAATATAATATAATTTTATAAGATTAAAAGAATTTTAAATTTTTGTTTAAACTTAAAAAAATTTATAGGTCAGTTAGACTTGTTGGGGAGTCGATGCTGTCTTCGCCTGGAGTGCAATCCATGGGTGCCAATGATAGCTGACCAGCTGCTCCTTGGACCTTCACATGTCATGGACCTTCTTCGCAATGATTCTTACAAGTTGTGAGTAAAATCAACAGCAGTATTGAAAAGGTTTTTAGTATGTAGGGGAAAGTTACATAGATGAGATGTTTAAATGATCTTGTAAGTTAAAGGAGAAAATTTTGAAGGAGTAGGATTGCTAGGAAGAATTAAATGATCAGTGAGTTAACCTGACGTGCAAAAAAAAAAAGAAGAAAAAAATAGAAAGGAATGGAGAAGCAAAAAGGTACAGGGTGTGTATCTGTGGGAAGTGAACATAATATATATTGAGGCAGTGAGTTGTAACTGTGAACAGCTGCACACTCGCTCCCCCATGGCATACACAGCCAGCAATGACACGTCATGGATGTACTGTACCAATAAATGTGAGGAATAAATTAGTTTCAAATCTCGTCCGATTTCTCGTATGTACAGATATAACATTATCACTGTAGAATACTGCATGTATTCCTTTTGATATGATTTTATTTGCATATAGTCATGTGGAGTACAGCAAAAAAAAAGGAAGAAAAAGAACACGTTTTGCAGCATTTAAATTTTTTTTTCTCATATGCATTTATCTCGGCATTTAGAATAGATGTACATGGGATAGTGTTATTTAAAAAAAATCCATTTATGTTAGATTTTTCACTAACAGAACTCTACTAAATCAGAGAATGCTTTTTTTTTTTTTTTTTTTTTTTTTTTTTTTTTTTTTTTTTTGCAGTGGTTGAGAATAATATAAATTGGAAAATTTATTGAATTATCTGAAAATATCAAATACAGTACAGTACAAAGAATTGAATATCCAAAAATTTCTCCAGAATTTAATCTGTTTAAACTATAAACAATTGTTTATAATAAAAAAATAAACTGGTAATAGTGATTTTAGCTCCACCTTGTGTTATATGGTATACAGTATAGATTCTTTTTTTTGTTGTGTAGCATATACAGTACTGTACTAAATTTTTCTTCTTCTTCGACAGTGTTTACCAGAGACATATCCAGAATGAGAGTCAAGTACCACCAAAAAATTTTGAGGCAAAGAATAGAAAGATCTCCCGCAAACGTGAAACTGCATAGTGTGACAAGGATGACAAAAAAAAGTGACCTTAAATTAATACAGTAAAATACTTCAGAATTATTTTAATATGTCTTGCAGTTTGTATTACTATAGATAATTTTCTAGTCTGTGGTCTTTATTAATCCACTAAAAGCTGTGTTCATTTTCTTACTGTTATAGTGCTTCCTCCAATAAAGCTGTCTAATTATGCAGTAAAATATTATTTTCTTGATTCCTTGCATTCTCTTTTCAGTGGCATATTTACAGTAAAATTAAGTGAGGTAGCTAGTCTGTTTGATTTTAACAACTACCTCTTGCTTCATTGATTATTTCATGGTATGCTTTTCAATTTAAACTGTCACTAAATCACCTATGAAAGCCAGAGGATTCACCAAAGGGCCGTTTTATTCATATTACAAATTAAAATCCACCTGTGAATGCTTAAAAAATCTAAGAATATCATTTATAACAAAAATAAAGAGAAAAAGGCAGAGTAAAACTGGCTGTTCCAAGCGTAATGTATATTTTACCTAAAAACTGCAACCCTGAATAGCATTTAAAAGTTGAAGTCAACAGTGAAATAATTTATCCTCCAAACTAGAAGCATTATGAGTACGGTTTGGCACCTGCTATTCACATATGGCAACCTGAGTTAGCTTGTAACTCTTCCAAAAATGTGTGAAGGTTGCATTGTAAAATATATACTTTGATCAGTTGCTCCTGTTGAATAGGGATGCAAAAATGCTGTAAGAAACCTGAGAAAGTTTTTCTGTTTCTGTTCTGATGCGTGAAAGCAAAAGGCCTGCCAAGCTCCGACTGTTGTTTACTGGCGATGCCATTCAGTAGCTAGGCAGCTTCTTTGCGCAAGGCGCGCTTCATTTTATTTACAGTATTTTTTTTAAATACATATTGGGATTGTTATTATTTATATGAAAATGTAATTTTATTTTATTTTTATTATATTTTGGTCGTAAGTACGAATGAAATAGGGACGTAAATTGAATTGGGTCCTAAATTAACTCGGGGTCTTAAATATGAAAAGTTGTTGGTTGAACCGTTATCGGAGGCTTTACTGTACCAGTAAATGTGAGGAATAATAATAATAATAAAAAGAAAAAATACTACACTGTCTTTTGGCAATCAATTCACAGAACATGAGACAGAACAGTGGAGAGATCCCAACGCTGTTCCTCACTCACCCTTCCCCACTCTGTTGGCTAACTGCCGACCAGGTAAATTTGTTTATTCCCTTTATGTTTTTGACCTCTTGATATATAATTTTTTTTTGCACATTCTGTATCAACAATTGTGTGTGCATGTGACAGAGTAAAAGAAATGTAGAAAATTATGTACAGTGAACCCTCACTTTACGCGGTTAATTCAACCCACAGGGTACCGCGGAAAGTGAGAAATGCGTCAAGTGAACAACATAACATAGGGGATTAATTGAAATAGAGACCAGGCCGACTCCACTTCTTCAGACACAATACCTACGTTGTAGTAAAAATAACTTCTTAATTTTATGATGGTATGCACACACATTTAATAATTAATAGAAATAATAATATTAGGTTTTTTAACACTTACATTTGTAGAAAAGATGGCTGGGCACACAGGGATGGGGGGTTGGTTCCAAGGCAGAGGGCAGATTATTGGCCCTCACCTGTATCACTTGTATCACTATCCACCACAGAGGCTTGCAGGGCCTCTTTGTCAAACCCCTCAAAGTCCATATAAGTCCATATCCTCACTATCACTGACTTGGGCCTGCTGTGGTGGGTGGCGGGTGAAGAACTCGGTAATGTTTTGATGACTGGGCAACCTTGTGCGCACCCTGCTCGCGCCGCTTACACAACATGGCGGATGGCAGGAGGTTTGGATCCAAAAATGGTGCGGCTCGCCAGCCGCTCTCCGCGTACAGGGGTACACTCACTGCGGAATGTGAGCATTCCGGTTTTGGCAGGGTACCGCGGAAACGCGGAATGTGGGACTGCGTAAAGCGAGGGTTGACTGTACAGTATATCTACTCAAAATTACTTGTTGAACAATCATAACATTGCTCACATTCAGCCTTACCCACTCTTTGAGTGCTACTGGGTGGCGAGTCAGCGACACTGCTACACAATTACGTGCCATCTCCATGGATGTTACAGTCGGCCCTTAACATTCGTGGGGGTTAGGTAACAGAGATACCCGTGAATGTTAAAAATCCGTGTACTATTGCTGCCCACCCCCCTAAAAAATCCCTGGCCCCCCCCATGTCCTTATTTACCGTATATACCTGTGTGTAGTTCGAGTTTTTAAGACCAAATTATTTGGCAAAAATTGGGGGTCGACCTCTAAACGGGCAATAGTTTCGTTAGGTTGAAAAATATTTACCAGTAACTACCAGTAAACAATGGAAACGATGCACCAACATACCACCAGCTGTGAGTGTCGGTACAGTTGCCAGGGCAGATCTCTTGCGAGCCCAAAGTAGCCAAATCCATGGTATGGTAGCACAGGACTATGTAAAACAAAGTATTCATTTATTAAAGTTAATTTATAGATACTGGACATAAATTTTTGTTCATTACATTTGAAACATCAATCTTTGTTAATTAAATTTGAAACAAGAGAAAACTACGATACTGGATTTTCATTAAAATATTACATCACAAGTATATTTTACCTTAACTGTGACTGAATGAATATATTCTCGGAAATAAATATGGAAATGTAATATTTTTGCTGGAATGACGTTCATATTATAGTGGGAAGTGGGATAAAATCATGACGAAAGACTTTCGCTTTCTTTTGTTGTTCAAAATGTTTTACAGTAATCGCTTTTCGAATTGTTTTCAGTTAAAAAACTGTTGCACTCGTACTGTATTACAATAATATTCTATCCTATCATTAGCCTTATAATCCCACAACTGAAAACCATTCGAAAAGCGATTACGGTAACATCTTTTGAACGAAAGAAAGCGAAAGTCATTGCTTTCGTCACTTTCCACTGTAATACGTATATCATTTCAGCAAAATTATTACATTTCCATGTTCTCAGAAATAAATGGTAGTTTTGTTGAAAAATAATGTACAGTATTTAACATTAAAATGCAAAAATAGCTATAAAAACAATTAATACACCCGTATGTACTGGCTGGCATCTCCACTCGTCCCTGCTCCCGCCAGTCACCTCCTCCCCGCTCTATCCCTCTGCCTCCTCCCCGCTCTATTCCTCCGCTTCCTCCCCGCTCTATTCCTCCGCTTCCTCCCTCCACCTCCTCCCCGCTCTATCCCTCCGCCTCCTCCACATTGTCACTACTGTTGTATTACAATAATATTCTATCCTAATTGACTTGAATAAATACTACGATACCATATTTCTGAATATTTTCATTAAAATCCATCCAAATCATTTTCCTTGCCATCGGCAGCACCAAACAGCTTCTCCCAGTCCTCTCCTTGAACAGGGCTAGAGGGTACGTGTTTTTCGAATCGTTTTCAATCACACGTATATTTTACCTAAACTGCGCCTGAATGAATATATTCTTGGAAATAAATAGCAATTTTGCTGAAACGTGATGTATTTCAATGTAAAATAGGATAAAATACATGACGAAAACAAAAGACTTCACCTAACCTTCCAATGTTCAAGAGATGTTACTCGTTTTTTTAATAGTTTTCGGTTAAAATACTGTTATATTACAATGATATTATATTCATACTGTGCTTGATATACTACATTCACAGAAATGAAATATTTTTGCTGAAATGACGTAAGTATTACAGTGGAATGTGGGACAAAATCATGACGAAAACAATGATTTTCGCTTTCTTTCGTTCAAAAGATGTTAACGTAATCGCTTTTCGAATGGTTTTCAGTTAAAAAACTGTTGCATCACAAGTGAATTAGGATAGAATATTATTGTAATACAACAGTTTTTTAACTGAAAACCTTTCGAAAAGCGATTACGGTAACATCTTTTGAGCTAAAGAAAGCGAGTCATTGCTTTCGTCACTTTCAGCTGTAATACGTACGTCATTTCAGCAAAATATTACATTTCCATATTCTCAGAAATAAATAGTACTTTTGCTGAAACGTGATGTATTTCAATGTAAATTAGGATAAAATACATGACGAAAACAAGAGACTTTACCTAACCTTCCGATGTTCAAGAGATGTTACTCGTTTTTTTAGTAGTTTTGGGTTAGGGACCCAAATCCAGGTCGTAAGTCCGACATAGATAAAAAAAAAATAAATAATAAAAAAAAAATAAATAAAAAATCTCCAATGAAATACAGTACAGTAAAAGTAATAAATAATGAGGAATGGATACAGTACAGTGAAAGTAATAAATAATGAGGAATGGATACAGGTTGACTGAGCACTTACCTTTAATGTAGTCAGCTGAATGCACATGGGGCCCCCATAATTTTCTAATTATACATGGAGGCTACATTAACTGGAAACGTTTCGGTATAGAAAATGCGTGTCATTTGAAAAAAAAAAAAAAATGGTCACACCTGTGGCGGTCGTAAGTCCCGACGGTCGTAAGTCGAAGCAGTCGTAAGTCGGGGTCTAGCTGTACTCTTATATTAGTGATATTCTATTCATACTGTGCTTGATTTAATACATTCACGGAAATGTAATATTTTTGCAACTACAATGCTGATGTCAACACAAGTGTGGTTACAGCGAGACTGACTGCGTGTGTGTGCGTGTGTGAGGTTGCGGGAGCGGGTGGTGTCCCGTGTTCGGTGCCGCGCGCGAGTTGAATGGCGCGCGATTTGAATGTACTTCAATTTCTTCAATGTACAGAATATTCCTCTGGCGGGGCAATCCGCGTATTTGCGAATCCGTGAATGCTAAACCCGCGTATGTGAAGGGCCGACTGTATTTCTAACTATCCCTTGTTTACGATATTATTCTTCGTTTCTGTTCGCTAAGCAGGGCTGTGGAGTCGAAGACAAAACCTTCGACTCCGACTCCTCAAATTTTTATGCTTCCGACTCCGACTCCTTGGCCTATTTGTAACAACTATTTCTACCATCCTAATTGTAATTTGTATGTTGTAACCTGCGTAGATAAAAAGTAAAACACCGTGGCTATACTGCTACAGCTTTATTAATGATCTGGACGATATTTAAGAACTACAAAAAGATGATAGGCTTGACTTTCAAAGTTTCAATCAAAAGAAAAATAAATTTATTAAGAATTCAAGATACTAACTAGAAAACACCATTTACATGTATATCTAAAAGTTCGATCTCAGCATACGAATTTTGTTTAAGCTCATAATCTGATGTGGATCTAAATGATGATCCTACAATTCCTTTTAAAGTAAAGTTATATATTTATGTACAGTAAAGAAATGAATACCTTATTAAGGAAAATGGATAAACCTTACATGATTAAGTTATTTAATTAAATTTGCCTTAATCTCACCAAAAACAGGTTGTAGCTAATTGTTTTGTAGCTGAGAGCCTCTGTGCAGTTTTCAACGAAACAAAATTTGATATAATTCAAAATTTCAAATGGTGAAGAAGAGACTATCGTCCAAAATTATAGTGCTATACTGTGCCTGCTACAATAAATTCATAATAATGCTTATAAAATGGAAATAAATTCTTTTAATAATTTAAGAAAATTAGTGGGATCAGTGGAATCACTGCAATGAATATGCCTGAGTTCATATATTTGTTCCTAGGAACAGAATAGCTTCAGTCGGAGTCGGAGTCTGGACAATTTTACCGACTCCGACTCCGACTCCACAAGCCGAAATTTCCTCCGACTCCTCGACTCCGACTCCACAGCCCTGTCGCTAAGCATTCTGTTTTTCAGGCAAACATCTCAATTGCTAAACAATGGATACCTGTATTCACTATACTGTACCATATCTGGAAGAGTTAATACTCAGTGCAAGTATATGAGTTATGTAATTTATGAATGATAATAACACAACTAGGTTGAAGGAAACAACTATAATACAGCATAATTTTATCCATTCCAGTGCCTGGATCTTTGTACATTCAGTCCTACATTTGTCTACAGTACCTATATGCTAATATCATCACAAGGGCAAATGCATTCCTGAGAACACATTAGACACATATAAACAAAATTAAACCATTAGTTGAGAAACACAACAAATAACTTCTGTACTAAAGGTACAAAATTTCAACATCAAATATAAGGGAGTAAAAAATTAAAACATCAATGCCTTCAAAATACAGCTGTTTGCATTAAAATATTAATTAGCCTGTACAACAGCATATATACACGAGGTATTATATATAATTCAAATCCTTAGGGTGAGATGTTAATGTACAAACTGTTTAATAAACATATCTCTTCAGGCTTTGTTGAAAGCCTCTTACCCTGCATAAAGAACCTAAAGGCAAAGTAAAAATACCAGAAAATATAACAATCAGGATGACTGGAGACCTACATTAACATTTACAATTTCTAACCAATGGTAGTTATAAATTTCTCAAGGAACTTCGAGTAAAACATAACATTAGTTAAGGACTCAGTGGGAACTATTTAGTGGGAGTGTCAAAAGGTTCAGTGGTGGGATAATTACACACGTCTGCGGCAGTGGTGACACTTTTAATCTTCTCCTTCGTCCATAACACTTCTTTTTTTACAAGAACATATAAAGATTTCTTTAGTGATAAATATTTCTATACAGCCACAGTAAACTGGCATTATTTGACATAATATTCCCTTTCTCTTGGATTTTTGGTGCCTTGTAAAAGTCTGACCCTTCCTTGAAAGTTTTTATCAATAAACTATTTAACCAATTACTTAAAATATTAAAAGACAAGCCACCCAAAAGTTTATCACACACGAGCATCATCCAACTTATAATATTATCAATATTACCAAAAAATTTAGTGTCTCATCCCAAAAGTATGACCTATCATAATAATATAAAAGACAAAATTTGTAAACCTTTACAATCCCCCCCCCCCCTAATCAACACTGAAGTATATTTTAACTCTTCCAATGTTTTGTTTTTTCATTCTAAAATACTACAGCCAAATTGATTGGCTTCACCATATGCAAAACTCCATGTACATAAAGATCAGTTTTCTGACAAAGAAACCTATATTTTCCACTTGTTTCTTTATTTTAATTTTAGCCAAATTGTGGGGGCAGAAGAGGTTAAAGTAACATACATCATAAAATTTTCTTTAATGCCAAAAAATTTCATTTTTAACTCAACAATGTGTAAACTATTATGATTTCAGTGAATGATGTTCTACATCAATTAATTTGCATTTTATAAATTTCACTTTTACAACTGCTTCTAAACATGGATATTCAAACTTTACATACCCATGTTACATGAAGTCATATTAAAGCCACATTCAGTCTGGTTTGACTATAACTAAACAATTCAAAATGGTTGCATTCACAAAATTGTTTACCTACCATAAAATGTATGTATCTCAGGATGAGAGAACAACGAAACTACAAGATTTGTTGATATACATTACTGTTTGTGAAGTTAGTACTCCTTGGTGTCATTGGGATCCCTTTTAAAGATTGATCCATACTTACTCATGTACTTACGAACAAAGTCTTTAGTTTTATGCTTCACACTGTCACTGCACTCCAAAGCATCTATGCTGTGAAGCTGCTTCAACTCCTTTACCATAACAAAGTGGGTGAGCTAGAAAAAAAAAAAAAAATACCATTAACCAGCATGAAATTATTTTCATACAAAGCTATAACACATTTTGATGTATGTTTATTCTAAAATCTGCAATCACAAATTTTAGTTAGGTTCCAGAGGCTAAATATCACACACCAACCGTTCCAAAACTGCTTCATTAAACACTAAATATCATACACAATAAATAAAAAAAATACAGTAACACATACTGTAGATATTGTAAAAAAAAAAAAAGTTTATAGTTTCATAATATATATAAAAAATCCTTCTCTTCTCTTAATTACCCTCTGGGTGACATCAATTTACCAAAATAGAAACAGGAAGGTGCCAAGCTGGCTGTGACTATGCTATACAAACAGAGCAGTGGGAATTCAACACCACACAATAACTCTTCTTGGTTTGTGTTTTTTTTTTATGATTTTTTTTTTACTTTACAATAATGTTTTACTAATCTGGCACCTAAGGTACCTAAATAAAATAGGACATGTATAGGTATGATATTCTTGTGCAAGATGAGACCCCACTATAGTGATATCCCTGTTAGCTGAAATCTTCAATCCTTAGAACTTTCCATTAACCAGAAAATAAAATTTTAGCATTCTGAGAAATTTTGAGACAAATTTCCAAGCAATTGTATGATTTGCCACCATGTGCTGAGTGCTCATAGTTGCTCATGAGCAAAAATTGACTACTGGCTACTACAGGTTGTACCTCCTCTTGGGACCTGACCGGTACAGAACCAGGGAATTTTTCCGAACCATGAGTGGTCAGCATATTATAGTACAGCATATTATAGTACCAAAACACATTACACAGCACTATTATACCATTATTTTATTACATTTTAATTTAAAAATTTTATTTTAAAATTGACACAAGATGGCCAGTCAGCTGTTCAGTTCACAACCACACACACTTTAATATATGGTAATAGATTGATTTAGAGAGGTTGGCTTGACAAATTATTACAGTATTAGTCACACATAATTTACACATCCATACGTTTTTAATTGCATTATTTTATTGAGTTACAGTATTTGGTAGATATATTGTATGTTAAATAAAAATGTGGCAAGTTTGCAGTGGGTGGCCAGCTGCACGGACTGTGATTGGAGAAATTTACTTTGCTTGTACATAAATATTTGTGGTACTTGATGCAGCTACTGAATTTTGGTACTTTAAAACTTACAAGCATGAAAACAATATATGCTTGTATTTATTATAAATTCCAAAATTCCAAGTGTATCAAGTGTCACAAATATTTGTAAGCAGGGTAATTGAGCAAACGGGACTCAGCCACACAGCTCACATGAACCTAGCCAGTAAAGACGTTAACACCACCACTACACACCCGACAGACAGACATTTATTGAGTTATATACCTTAAAGGTATTACAATTACTCACTAAAGAAGCAGGAATAGAATTATAGTGGTAAGACACAACTCTCACATATAGTTGTGTTAGAAGTTTATCTCGATTTTTTTCTCCTGGCGGCCTCAACGTGCTTATGGATTAACCATGCAAGTGAACTGCCCCGCTAGCTTGGTAATTTGATTGTCTACTGTACAGTAAATGTAATCACCTCAAATGAGGCCTGTATTCCTCATCCAAAATGATGTGATTCAGGTTACTCCTAATCCAGATTACATTAGAGTTACATCCGGGGTATCGGCTGGGGTGAACTAAAATCATGCCAGACGATAGAGGTGCAACCTGTACTTTTATGTGATAAGAATCTTGGAAAAAATTATTTAAAAATTCGAAAATATATACCAATCATGTGGGACATTTGTTATTGTTGTGGAGCAGTAAGGAATGGACTATGGTCCTGCCAGCCTAGTTTGTATCACAATAATGTAGCAGCCACACCGCTCTCAGTCACCATGATCATAGGATAAGGCAATGAATTGATTATCAGTACTATACAGTGACCCCTCGGTTAACGAACTCAATCCGTTCCAGAAGGTCGTTCGTTAACCGAAAAGTTCGTTAACCGAAACCATTGTTTCAATGGGTTTTTGGGTAATTGGTTCCAGCTCACCGAAAATTTCCTAAATTCAACAAAAATGGTAGAAAAGTTCACTTACTTTGAGGTGTATTTGTAGAAGGCTCCTGGATGATGATGATGATGATGGGATTTAGAATGGGGGTGGAGGAGAAGGAAGAAGAGAAGGCATTGGGGTGGAAGAGAAGTCACCCCATGGCGCCATTTCACCCATAAAATTTTAGCTCTCTTGGTGTAATTCAAGATTATTTTCTTTAAATCAACACTGCACTGCATTATATATTGTCAATATGTAAAATATATTTCAAAATGACCAATAATTTGCTTGGAAACACAGAAAAAAAGCATTTAGTTGAAGAGAGTCTCAAGCAAGATGTTACCTCCAGTGAAAACAGAGAGACTAACGCCTGTTTGCTGTGTTAAGAGGCTGGATGCCGCGCATTAAACTAGTCACTTTACCTTCAATTATGTTCAATAATTGTTAAAATGACTAAAAAATTTAATATTAAACTTTTAAAATTATTGAATAGTATAAACTTCTTGATATTTACTAAAATAGTAAGGAATTTAAGCCCTAGAACCGATTAATGTATTGGCGGACTGATACTAAAGCTGGTTGCCTGGTCAGTGCAAGCGAAAACATGTTGAGGTCGGTTCGTAAGAAATTCGTTAACCGAATTTTTGTTCGTTAACCGAATTGAAGATCCTTATGGAAGGCAGTTCGTTAACCGAAATTTCGTTAACCGAGGCGTTCGTTAAACGAGGGGTCACTGTATATTTTTGTTAAAATACATCTGCCTTTTATTCTATTTATATTCTATTAAAACATTCATCAATCAGTTGAAAAGGACATTAATAATTAAATAAGTGGAAATATTAATAAAAGTGTGTGAGCCAAGCATGCGTGTCAAAAGTGATTGTGGTGGTAGTGTTGGGAAGTGATTGTGGTGGCGTTGGGGTAATGATCGTGGTCGTGCTGGAGAAGTGATTGTGGTGGTGTTGGGGAATTGAATGTGATGGTGCTTCTGAGGAAGTGATTGTGGTGTGC
Source organism: Homarus gammarus (assembly GCA_958450375.1). Lineage (NCBI taxonomy): Eukaryota > Metazoa > Arthropoda > Malacostraca > Decapoda > Nephropidae > Homarus > Homarus gammarus. Next base: position 110,684 of record CAUDMG010003705.1, on the reverse strand, counting down.
TGCTGGTGTTGGGGTAGTGACAGAGGCAAAGAGGATAAAGTATAGTGAACTTAAAGTACATCATACCGGTATGATTATTTTACTTGAATGATTTATTATGAGCATAAATAAACCAAGTTGTGTTAGTGTAATATGTTCTGTTAATGTAATATGCTCATTGTTGTTTTGAACAATAGTGCCTCCCTGACTTACGAATGCCCACTAACAAGAACGGGGTTAAACTAGAAATTCACAGTATTTTATTTACCCGATGACTTATTTTTTTAATTTCACTTACTGTATTTTGTCATTTCATTTCTTCTTTTCTCTTAAATTAAGTAATTTTAGATGTGTATAATGACTTAGGCTATGATATAGTGGGATTTTAAACATTTTTCTGTAAGTACGGTAAGCAAATAGCATGTATTCCGACTTACGTACAAATCCAACTTAAAAACTTCCCCAGAAACAGATTCCATCCGAGTAACAACGTCACTGTAGCTTAATTTGTCTGGTACTTGGGGGGGGGGGTGTTTCCCCCTCATTTTTTTTTTTGCTTACAATATACTGTACGGGTAATGTTTGAATAAATAAATACCTCTCAGTGTCTGTCTGACTGCAGTTAAGCCTCCATAGCAATGGTGCTCTGTGCCTGATGCATTTTTAAGATGCAGAAAACATTCACCAATGCCTGGAAAAATTCCAGAGATGTGCTATTTTTTGGGGATAAGAGAAATCCTCTCAATATCAGGAAATCTCTCAAAACCAGAAACACTCTGCACCAATCGTTCTGCTAATGGGGATATTATTGTGAACACTGCAACAGCCACCACTCTGCCATAAATTATGAATATTTGACGGCAAAATTTAAAAACAGAGGTAGTACAGAAATAGGGGTACCCGCATGTACTGCATGAATGAATGTGCCACACCAGGAAAGAAAGATTTCACTTACTCGGCGTCCTTTTAACCCTCTTTTAAATAAAAGGGGCAAAAAGGTTGCATCTACAAAATCCAAACCTTGGGCCTGTCGGTATACATTTTCCCTATATTGTAATTCAAATACCTTACCCACATCAAAGACCATTTGGTTCAGGTCTGGGGGTAATTGGAGAAATACCTTCTTGTCCATCAGATCATTCTTATATATAATTATAAGAATGTCATTATACAAATGGTAAACCAGAGCCAACTCCTTCACATGTACTAAAATGAAAATAAATGCACATCTTTATCAAAAACTGTGAACTACTCACTCTCCAATGCTTGAGGGTGTGTACATACAGTAGTTAACAATCATAATGATTCAAGAGATCTTTTAAATAAAAATCTTCTAACTGGAGGCAAAATCATGCAACAGAAAATGAAATCCAAAAATTTTAGAAAATCTGATTTATAAATTTTTACACTTAAATATCAAAGACTGTGCTACTCTAAAAATCTTGGGAATTTCACTTAAAATGAAATATTCCCACTAAAATCATGTAAAAAATATTCAAAACACCAGGTATGAAACTCTTACCTTTCGAGCCAGGTACTTGAAGTCTTCAGTACAGGTAATTTTGCCTTCCCTACAATCTCCACGCCTATAAGGATTTAGCACAGACACAATAAAGGTGGCCATCTTTGATCTAAAGGTATCCTTGATCTTTCTGGCAGTCTCACTGTTATCTGCAATTGCTGTTGCAGCCCGCTCCTTACTCTGAAACAAATAAGGTTAGTTTTTAAATAAGACATATTGTACTGCCAGCCTACGGCAGTTTTCATTTAATTGGCTAATTGTATTAACTGCACATGCTACCTGATGTAGTTTAATTTAAAAATTAGAAGTTCAACCCGAACAAGAAAATCTACCCAGGTCTTGTGTTTGGCCACATTCTCTGTGCAGTATCAACCAGTAGCCTGCCATATATTCAAGACACTGCAATATCATCTCAACGACTAATTTTTTCCAATTCTCCACATTTTTAATACTTCCCGAGTCCAACTAATATTCATCTGTCTTTTCCTGCTGCCTTCCTTTTTCTTTTCTCTCTGCTTTCTGGGGTGAGTCTTATTCTCCACCCAAACTTCTCAAGTGTAAGCAAATGGTTACCAAGTCACACTAGTAACACAAATGATCTTCACTTTTGATCCAACAATATATAAAATCCTTCCTCTACCAAAGAGCAATACAGTAAGTCCCCAAGTTACGTACATAATGGGGACCAAAAGGTTGTACTTAACTCGAAATGTACGTAACTCGATAATTTCCGCGAGTTTCTTTGGAAAATCCTGTGCTGTTTTCCAATCAGCACTCGCCGCCTCACCAGTCACTCGAACATTATGCAGCTTATTTCGCACCTTGAATCGGTTAAACCACCCATTGCTAGCATTGAATGTCACAGTATCATCAGGGTGATCTTTCTTTAGGTCGTTGAAAAGACTTAGGGCTTTCTCCTGAATCATACTGAGACACAGAGGCTTACGTTTTTGTGTGCAGTCCTCGATCCACAGCGCAAGATATTTTTCCATTTCTTCCAGAACCTTCCCTCTTCTTTTAGTTATAATCGTAGATTGCATTGGCACTGCAGATTTCACATGTTCCTTGATCTTTTCTTTGCCCTTATCAATTGTATTAACAGTTGACCGACTCAGGTTAAATTTGCGGGCAACATTGGTCAACTTTTCACTACTTTCAAGCAGTTTTATTATGTCCATTTTTACCTCTAGTGAGATTGCTTGACGTTTCGTAGCACTCCCACTGGCTTCACCACTCTTACGCTTTACACCAGTCATTGCACACAGAGTAAAGTGTACAAAATAGGGCAGAAATTCACAGGAGAAGTACTGTATGCACAATGACCACACGTGTTGTTTTGGTGCGTCTAGCGTGTCGTCTGCATGGTCAGTGATAGTGGCGGCGCGGTGCGGCTGGCTCGCCCGCCAAATTTAAAAATTGCTCGCCCTTTTAAGACAATATTTTTGCAATTAAAGACTTCAGAAACGATGTACGTATCGGCCGTTTGTACGTAATTCGGATGTATGTAATTCGGGGACGAACTGTATACCACTGAATTTGAAAGCAACCAGAATCAAGAAACTAAACTTATCAAGCAGAAGCCATCTTGATTATGGCTGGAGGGAGAGTCAAACAACATGGTAGTTACGTAAGTGAACATTACTCATGCTGCTGCAGTCAATACTATTTGATGAGGTAATAATCAAGACGGATTCAATATGATAAAATTATACAGATGCCCAGCCTTTCAAGGTGGCAAGGTAGTTCTATTGGATGATACAAAGAAATAATCTAAAGGCAGTGGATACTGGGCTCTAAATTTTTATCAGGAAATGCATTGAAGGGGGGCCCCCTGCCAAGGTTTTCTAGAAGAAGTCCTGGGCATTGGATATGCAGAATGATTGGCAATGTGAGTGTAGCATGATTAAATTTGAATTTTTATTTATGTTTTGTGGCATTTCAACAGTTAAGACACTATAATGTACCATCATTTAATACTATATATATTAGATTATGTTTCACATTTGTGGTTCCAGTACAGCATACATTGGTCCCTCGGTTAACGAACGGTTCGATTAACGAAATCCTTGCAACAAATACGTTTTGTTGTGAACATCAGCTGATGGGCTAGTCTGCCAATCCAGTAATCCGTTCTATGTTTACATTCGTTTCCAGTGGAGGAAAGATCAAGAAAGTTGTGCTCTTTAATATTTTTGCAAGTTTTATATTAAAATTATTAGTCCTTTTAAAATTTAGATAACATATTGATAATATATGCAGTACAGGGAACTAGTTTTTTGTGCACCCATCAGCCGCTTGACTCACCCATTAGACATCAGTTTAACTTTGTTTACAGTGGAGTGAACATCGATTTTGTTGGTGTCTTGAATATTTTTGCATTTTTACATTAAATTATTGGTCATTCTGAAATTTAGTTAACATATTGGTAATATATAGCGCAGTACAGTGTTGATTTAAATAAAATAATATTGAATTACACCTCGTGAAATTAAAATTTTATTGATGAAATTACTGCACCAAGCATGGGTCCAAAGAAAGGCAATTTCCCATCCATCCCCACTTCCTTCTCTTCTCCCTTCTCCTCCATCCCCACTTCTAATTCCCATCATCATCATCAACCAGGAACCTTCTACATACACACCTCAAGGCATGTGTACTTTACTGCATTTTTTTTTTTACTTTGTATGTACTTTTCTGTGAGCTGGAACCAATTACCCAATAACCCATTGAAACAATGAATTCGGTTAACGAACGACAGTAGAATGAATTGTGTTCGTTAACCGAGGGACCACTGTACTGTATTCATATAGAATTTGTTATTTTGTTGAAAAATATTCATGATCTTATAGCCACAGTTAATGATTCACGGCATCTTTCTTCCCACACAAAATTCTGGTTATGCCTCTGAACTTACACTCCAGTTAGTGAGCTACAGTAGTTTTACTTCAAACAAATTTTTTTTTTCACTCAAAGATTTTCTTTTTAAACCTTTAAAGAAAATAATTTATTCAACTACAGTAAACCCTTGGTAACTCAGAATTGATAACCCATAATTCAACATAATTCAGAATGACAGTAAAATAGTCAACAGAAAATTATTTTTGAATAATATTTTACCTTAATTTTTTTTTTTTCAAAACTCAATATATTCTGAGATATGATGACGCAATCTCGGATTGATGAAGGGAGGCTCTGCCCAGTCAGTCACTCGGTTACAGATCAGTAAGCCTAGTGAGGATATCCACCCAAAGTCGCCCTACTTATTTTCACATATTTTGTGCAAAGTGCTATTCCACCAACATTGAAAATTTAAGCAGTATATATGTACAGTAATGCTTAAGTGAATAATAACATTTAAAATTGGTGATGTAAGTGCTTACAATACTGTACAGAAGTGTACTGTACGTACTGCACTGTAATGCAGTGAACCCCCATCACTTCTGACACCTATCATGTGGCACAACAAGCTTGAATTATCCTCATCCTTCAACTGCAGTGCTGGTAAGTGTTCATTTTTTTTTGCACATTTTCTGATTATGGTAGGTTATTTGGCCAAGAAGTTTGGTATTGGGCTGGGATAAAAAAAGCCTTGATAACATGGAATGGTTAAGAGTCCCATATATTCTAAGTTTATCAAGGGTTTACTGTACCATGTAAACCACAGAAATCACATTAATCCAGATACATTAAACTGAATCTGCTTGAAGTTACCAGAATTCCCCTCGAGGTCTGTTAAAAATGACTTTCATGAAAAAGAAATTTTTACTTTGTGGACAAAAGAAATATAAATAATAAATAGTAATACACAGTAGATTCTTTAGGTAATCAATAAATTAAAAAAATAATAATAAAATAAAAATAAGTATATAAACTTTATTCTTAGGGATATTGTCTGTTTTGACAGACAAAGTTGGTGGAATTATCGATTTCCCATTGATATTTGTCATGAGTGACTGCACCTTACGAATGTGATATATCATACAACCACTACTCGTGAAATCTTTCAGTAGCCTTCAACAAAATTTCCCCAAATTTACATTGGCGAGTGGTAGGTGGCGACTGTATCTTGCAATAATTTTTAGAAAAATTGTAGCCTGTAGTCCTATTGGTTTTTTTTTTTTTTTTTTGCTGTATAGGCACAAAAGGCAGGGAATGCACTTACAACTGATACTGGACTACTACAGTGGCCTAGTGTAAAAATCATGGCAGAGTTTCCAGTGACACCCATTCATCAACCTCAATTTAATCCAAATACAGAATGTAATACTGAGAGGCTTTATTACTACGTATACTGTACTGTACAGGTCATATTTTCACTTCATTTGGTTCAAAATGAAAATTAATTGTCTTGATTACTGGTATAAGAAATCCAAAACCTAAATATAAGATTTTAATAATATTCAAATCTAATTCTACTCTTAACAAGTACAGTAACTACGATCAGTGGTGCATATTTCATTCAACCATATTAACATTATATGGTAAAAACTCATCAAAGTACAGTAACATCAAATGAGCCTCAATATATCCAAACAGCATGCACCTACCCTCTCCTGTGGCCAATTTAATAAAAATAATAATACAGTAAAAAAATAATAATAAAAATTAAACTTAACAATACTCTTAATGAATATATAACTACATTCAATATATTTAAACCAGTTCTACCCATTAGCAGACCCTAAAGTAATAAATTTTTAAAAACAAACTATAAGCAAAGGACAAATTGAAATTTTCATCTATGTCTCCATTAAAATTACTTTGTAATGGGAAAATAATGATTTTACTTTATTTATTGAACTAACCAAAAAAAAAAATTTTTTTTTCATAACTTACTTAAACGAAAAGTCTCAAACCAAACTAAAGAATGCATGAAGATTTTAAACTGTCACATCATGATTTTAACTCTAGAGTATTGCCAGAAATTTTAACTTCAATTTTCACATATACACTAAGCAAATCCCTAAGTCTTAAAGAACAAATTACAAAAAACAAACAAAAACTTAAGAGTAAAAAACAGAACAAACCAAGGATAGGCCAATTTCCCTCCTCCATACAACCCACCTTTACCTTCTCTCTCTTTACCCGACTCTCATGACGTTCAGCTCGTTCACTTCTCTCCACACGCTCGGGTTTCTCAATACGTTCAATTTTTTCTGGCCGCTCAATTTTCTCTGGGAGTTCTACAAAATCAGGTCGATCAACCTGAGTGCGAACTTGGCGCTCTTCCTGTCGCTCTTGACGAGCCTCTTCTCTGGCACGTTCTTTTGCTTCTCGACGTTCACGCCTTGCTGCCTCACGATCAATTTCCAGGATGGGCTATAGTACAGGGTAGGGAAAAATTTTTACCACTAAATTTTTTTGAAAATACAAGATTCATGGAAAAGAAATACTTAAAGTACAGTCAGCTTACCTTCTCTGTACCAGTATTATTTTTTTATTTACTGTACTATACACTTATCTCTCCATATTCGCAAGGGTTATGTTCTCGAAAATTAATGGAAATTGTGAATTCGCAAATACCTGTACTGTACTGTACTGAATTTAATACCTCAAGGAAAAAAATAGGGTATGGTACCATGCCTATCAAGATTATAATTTGTCATAATATTTTGGGTTAGAAATGATAAATGTTTCAGAGATGATGTTGTTTATATGGAGTGAGTATTTATGATACAAATTAATAGATTTAAACAAATATATATTTTTTCTCTATGTAGTATAATTCAAGTCTGAGTATGTAAATCAACACGTAACTTATATCACTCAGGATATTATAGTCCACTCCAGTAAAGCCGTTTTCTCTAATAGCTACAGAGCAAAAATCACAAAACTACTGTACTCAAATGTGGCTTAGAAATAAAGAAAAGAAAATATAAAACTAAAACATAAGAAAAATTAAAAACATATATGTGTGGAGAGAGAGAGAGAGAGAGAGAGAGAGAGAGAGAGAGAGAGAGAGAGAGAGAGAGAGAGAGAGAGAGAGAGAGAGAGAGAGAGAGAGAGAGAGTATGTGCTTTTGTATTTCAAGATATGCTATGTATCAACTTTACTGTTTATCATAGCAATTTTTGTTAGCAAAGCGGTTATTCCACCACTGGTGGCAGACATGCAAATGAATGATTTCAGTTACATTCAAATTGTTGGACTAAATTAAAATTTTTACAGAAGCAAAGGGGACAAAGTTCAGATACCCGGAAGATTCAGATAATTGGAATTTGGATAAAAAGAAATGTACTGTAGATTAAAAAAAAAACCCCGACATTGGATTTACCATAAAAGTGGAAAAGTTCTGGATACAGTGGCCTGACATGAATGGGGGAGGTTGTTGGGTGTTACTGGGTCAGTACCGTGGGAACCAAATTTTACTAGGGCCCTGAATATTAATTCTGGTGCCCTAGATACTTTGTGGTGCAATGTATAGCACCTTATACCCAAAATATTGCAGTGCTACAGCATCCTCCCTCCTTGCATTCACGTACTGGGTGGAGTGTGAGGAGGACGGTGCGGCACACATGAGAGAACTGACTAACCACGGAGTGTGTGCAAAAGATTCTCATCAGCTATGGTTGGTCTAAAAATTTCTAACAGCCTCGCAAATAGCTGAATTTCAATACTAAACCTTGAATAAAGGACCACTAATAATTTTTCGCAAACAAGTGAATCTGCAAATACTGTACAAGGGTATAAATGTATAGAAATCAAGTCATAAGAAACTACTGTACAGTACAGTAGTTGCAAATTACTAGCCAAATTAAACACAGCTTGTTTTATATTTCCTTAAACCTATAATCTCAAATTGAAATTTCAAAATTTTTTAATCTATCTTAAGGAAAAATACCATACTGTACTTAGATATACGGTGGTGTACACCGGAAAAAAAATTATATATGTTCAAATCTCTATAAATTGCAAAACAGTACATACTTACGCCCATACCATACAGAAAGCCTGTGTAATTTAGGTTCGAAAATTAACATCCTTGAGTCACAAGAGGGCTCAAGTCACTGCATTAGAATAGGCATTCAATCCTTGTGTCAGCCAATGAATACACCTTCTCTACCCTACGTCCTGTTCTCAGCCAATCACACTGTTCTATGGTCCTGACCCACACCGCCCAGTCACTCCAATTGCCCGCCATAAATTCTTGTGCTCACACAAAGGGATATTACTTTGACAGTTTATGCGCTTTTATTGTGAATGTTAGTGGATCAGTTAATCTACATCGGCTGATAATGCAATTCAATCTTTCTCTTCCACCGGCTCACCTTCTGGTGCCAAGAAATGCCCTTGCAATCCTAAAACTTGGCTTGTAAACAGGACCAAAAAGGAATGCAGTTGCGACCTATATCCTCTGATTTCTATTTGTGGGGTCATTTAAAAATTTTACTTTATGCTACAGAGGTTTAAGCACAAGATGAATTGTGGCTACAAGTTTGTGACAACTGCAAAAGGATTGGAAATACTCCAGACCATCAATGGTGGAATGTGCTGTGGCATACATTGAAGAAAAGGGGAGGAATTTTTAACATTTAATGTAATAATGTAAATATATTCTCACCAGCATTAATTTGATAACTTTCAAGTGCTTTAACTCGGAAACTATGGGGGTACCAACATTTTGTCGTTCCAAAATTTTGTCATATCAACATTTTCCCTTATTAACTGAAGAAAAAAAATTATAAGCAAAGTTTTGTATCTCAAACATTGATAAAGTGAGGGATATATATATATATATATATATATATATATATATATATATATATATATATAGATAATATATATATATATATATATATATATATATATATATATATATATATATATATCCCTCACTTTATCAATGTTTGAGATACAAAACTTTGCATATAAAAATTTTCTATTCTTACACCTCGTTCTTATTATACAAAAGCTATTCTTGCTTATATGAATTTTATTTTTGTGAATCAATTTATTTATTTTATTTTATTTATATATTTTTGTTATTGAGGCTTTCTTGGTATTGAGGAACTGAACCCTATTTTTACCATATTATGTTATTCGAGATACAAAAATTCAATAAAAGAATGGTTTTCAAGGAACCTAACCCATTCATAAAGTGAGGGATACCTGAATGTACAGATATAACAGAATAACATGCATAATATAAACGTCACCAACAATAATTAGAATAATATTATGGTAAAAACTAGCATATCATTAATATTATAAATTACTGAAAAAATCAAGCAACAATAAAACTATGAAACTCAATAATGTGGACAGAAAATTAACATGAGTACTATAGAATATACTACAGTAATGCAAACAACAATGAATATAATACTACAATTCACTGTCATGTAACTTCCTTACTTTATACAAGATGATCATGTAGATGTAGAATAATGATGTTTGTAAAACCCAGGAAAACAAAACATCACCAGTGACCCATATTATTTTTCTATTATCACATACGTCTTCTCAATCTTAATGGTTGTAGCAATATAACAATAATGATAAGGTTAAATACTATAGATTATTCTTGAGCTTTGTAATACTGCATTACACATCTCATTGCTGCACAATCTAAACTACTTACACCACCAGCACCACTTGTCGACATACAGTATATGCCTGGCCCAGATTCCACTACTTTTTGGCCTTGTTTACAAACCAAGTTTCAGGGTTACAAAAGCATTTCTTGGCACCAGACAGTTAGATAATGGAAGAGGAAGGTTGAAGTGCATCATCAGCCATATTATTAGTTGAATAATCCACCAATATTCACAATAAAAGCACAAAAACAGCTCGAGAAGACATGGCAGGAAACTGGAGAGGCTGGGCAGCATGGGTTGGGACCATAGCACAGCGACTGGCTGAGAGCAGGGCAAGGGTTGATGTGGCACAATCAGTGGCTGACATGGGGATTGTACGCCCCTTCTAATGCACACCTTGAGTACTCTTTTGACTCCAGTAAAGTAAATCCCCAAGTTTACACTATGATGAGTCTCCTAAAATTGAATGACTTGCTGGAACTGCCCTATTATACAGTAGTCCCTCGCCAATCACGGGGGGTTAGGTTCCTGAAAAACCTTGTGGTTGGCAAGACTAAAGGCTTATGGGAAATAGGGAGTTAGGTTCCAGAGCCGCGGATAACACTCGTCGAAGCCTAACGAAGTTGCGTGCTCCTTCACTGAACAATACTGTAACTGTGATGTACATTTAATTCAATTTGAGGCAAAATACATATAAAATAACTTAATATAAATTAAATAGTAATACAGTATAAATTTTACAGTACATCTCCATAGAGATGACATCTCTCTCTCTTTCCCCCTCCCCTTCGGATGTCACTAAGTTAGACTGTCCCTGTAGCTACATCCCTCCCTAGCTCTCCCTCTTCCAGGCCATGCTGTGCTATTGTCTTTTTTTTTTCTTGTATTTTATGGATTTTTTATTTTTTTTTACAAGATCAAAAACAGAGAATAAACATTTCTTATCTCTGCGGGATTGTGGGATGGGGCGCAGGGGATCTTGGTCTATCCCTACCATGCCAAGCAGTGAGCTGTGTTATTGTTATTTTTCAACTCATACTTTCAGGGAGATATACAAAATAAAAGAAAGAATTATCATAGGGTCTAAAACATCAAAAGAAGAGAGAATAAACATTTCTTACATTCATGGGAGGGGGAAGGGTGCTCTTGTCTCCTGTGTTCTTAGTGAAAGAACTGCCATATGACAATACAGCATTTTTTCTTATATTGTATTTATTAGTATTATTTTTATTTATCTCTCACATTTACGGATGTACATATCAGACTGTGATGGGATAAAGATGCAACGTCAATAAGCAGAGACAAAACTAAATGCAGCGGTTGGTAAAATGGTATACAAAGTGAAAACCCTGGAAAAACGGAATCCATGGATAGGAAATCCACTGCTGGTGAGGGCTTACTGTATATGACCCGACAGGCTGACCAGTGATGCTAACATTAACATTATTTTGTAAACCCTAGTGAATGTAAACAGGTTAATCCTAATGTCACAAGCTGTCACATCTCAGAGGAGGGTATCGATGGTGACCTGAGCTGACTCTTGATTCTCTTTTTCATACCTCAGGCAAGAGAGGGGATGACAGGCCTGGCAAAACCGTGTTGGTCTCTTTGATAAAGACCTGAGCTGAAAAGTGTTGCTGACACATAAGAAGGTTGACCCTCGCTGATTTGTCTGGAATAAAACTAACACTGAACATTGACCTCCGACTACCCTCTTAAATTGATTTTTTCTTCAAAATTTAGATGATTTTTCAATTTCTCCTTTAGAATTACATGAATTGTAAGGAGGGATGATTGTATAGGAAATTCCCAGCCCTGATCTTGTTGCAACTCAAAATATCAGGTGTATTCTCCTTAACATGTTAGGTAATACAGTACAGTACAGTACAGTATGTTATATGAGTAATGATGTTAAAGTTTTGTGTAGCCTTGGAAAGCCTTGGCTTCGGCTTCATGAATTTTTAAATGGTTGGCACTTTGGCTTTATGACTTTCTAATGGCTTTGGCTTCAAAGCTGGAGGCTTGGCTTTAAACCCACCCCCCCCACACACACACACACTAAGGCTTTCTATTTCTGCGTAAGGAATTAGGGTGTCTAATTTTTTCTTCTGTTTATGATGGACAGCATTTGAAGGAGCAATAGTAAAGACACAAATATAAGATACTTAATTTCATTAATCAAAAGTAAAGCATGAAGATTAGTAAACTTCATCAATGGATAGCAATTCCCTTTGTCCATCAGAACATTTGCAACACTAACAGAAGCAAACATTAAAACAAAACAAAAAAGCAAAGATTAAAGTGAACTTAGTGAAAATAACATAGACAGCATCTGCTGACTTACATGCATGACGAATATTCCTTGTAGGTCTAGTACAGCAACTTCCATGCTTGACAATTACCTAAAACTACACAGTGCCACAGGCTAAGGGGTGTTCAACCATGGGCTAATAGGGACTGCATTAACAATGGGAAAAGACATGAATAGATTACAGATGATACTAAAAGCCCTGCAGGAGCACCCATGGTTGTGTCATAGTGGTGAGTCTCCTCAGCAGGGAAGAATTAAATCACTTACGCTGATTACGCGTTCCTGTACTAGCGCCTCCGACCGGCGTTTCTTGCCCCGCAGCCGTCTGATCATCTTCTCGTCTGACACCCCACTCCTTTCCACCGTCACCACTACCTCCTCCTCCTCCTCTTCACTTGAGAAGTCTTCGCTCTGAGCAGGTGACACAGGAGCCTCATTACATAAAAGAACTAGCCAAGGAAACTCTTCCACAATATGACATTCATGCAACCAGCATAACAATAAAAAAAAAGAAAAACAGTAAACAATTTGTCTACATAAGCATTGAAAGTAAAATATATAAATGACTTGCTATTCAAAACCTTAATGTAAAGCTAACTTACATCACTGGTGCTTGTTGAGTCTGAATCATCTGATGATGATGACTCTGAGTCAGAGTCTGACCCTAGTTCTGCTTCTAATTGTTGATGCTGCTCTACAGTGGGTGGCTCCCACTGGCTAGTCCTTGTCTTAACATGGTAGAAGTAAACATGGCCATCTGCATCACGTGCAATCTTCCATCGTGGAGGCAGCTGAATGGTAATGGGTTCTGGTGGTGGTGGTGGTGGAGGGCCCTCATCATTATCAATCAATGGAATTGGTGTTGTGTTTGGATCCAAGGTCACAGATGCAACTGTAGTGTTAGAGGGAGCTTCTCCAGGAAGAGGAATGGAGAGTACCTTGGCTCCTTGTGGTGGAGTGCCTTCACATGGTACAGCCTGTCCAGGTAAGGGCTGTGATGGGGAAGCTTGGGAGATGCTGGAAATTTCACCAGGCAGTGGAATGTTAGCTGGATTCAGTGGATCATCTGGTCCTCCTTGGCCTGGGATAGCAGGTTCACCATCCGGAGCAAGATGGCCAGCTAAAGGTTGACTTGACTTAGTTTGTCCTGGTACGAACATTGCTAAAGGTGACCCACCTTCACCATCACCCTTTTGCTGACCATATGCAGCTGGCACAGGGATATTAGGATCTGTAAAAAGAAATTATGTAGCTATTTTATGAACTTCTCATCAATCTTTAATTGTCAATGTTGCAAAAACATGAGAAACACTTAAGAAAAGTTAATTTCTAAAAATCAAGAGAAGGAACTATATACCAAGAGTATTCCTTATGGTAAGTTGGAATACACAGAACATAACTCTTCACTCCTGTTAACAGCCGGCTTCAAAATCTTTACTATAGTATAGTACAGTGGTCCTTCGGTTAACGAAAGGTTCAATTAACGAAATTTCGGTTGACGAATTACCTCCCATAAGGATCTTCAATTCAGTTGGTGAACAAAACTTCGATTAACGAAATCCTTACGACATTCACGTTTTGTTGTGAGCATCAGCTGATCAGCTGATGGGCTAGTCTGCCAATTCAGTAATCTGTTCTATGTTTACATTCGCTTCCAGTGGAGTAAATATCAAGAAAGTTGTGCTCTTTAATATTTTTGCATTTTTTATATAAAAATTATTAGTCATTTTAAAATTTAGTTAACATGTTGATAACATATGCAGAACAGGGAACTAGTTTTTTGTGAGCCCATCAGCCACTTGACTCACCCACCAGGCGTCAGTTTGGCTTTGTTTAAAGTGGAGTGAACATCGATTTTGTTGGTGCCTTGAATATTTTTGCATTTTTACATTAAAATTATTGGTCATTCTGAAATTTAGTTAACATATTGATAATATATAGCACAGTGCAGTGTTGATTTAAATAAAATAATCTTGAATTACACCTAGTGAGCTTAAAATTTTATTGGTGAAATTACTGCATTAAGCATGGGTCCAAAGAAAGGCGATTTCTCCTCCATCCCCCATTTCCTTCTCTTCTCCCTTCTCCTGCACCCCCACTTCTAATTCCCATCATCATCATCAACCAGGAACTTTCTACATACACACCTCAAAGTAAGTGTACTTTACTGCATTTTTTTTTTTACTTTGTATGTACTTTTCTATGAGCTGTAACCAATTACCCAATATCCCATTGAAACAATGGATTCGGTTAACGAAATTTTTGTTTAAAGAATGACTCTGTGGAGCGAATTGTGTTCGTTAACTGAGGGACCACTGAACATACTTAACCATGGGCATCCACAGGGAGGTGCACTTGTACCCGCAAGAAGATGAGAAATGCTCTTTTTTTCCACACTCCTTGTTCATAATATGTGTATGAAATTGCAAGTTTTTAAGTGAACTGTTTGTTCCTCAATGTTCCCACAATGGACACTTGCGGTAAGCTGGTACTTTTGACAATTCCTCTGCCGGTTGGGGCTGGCTGGCCAACTCAGGTAAGGCCACCAAGACAAAATCACCGAGGAACCACGTATACCTGTTGTTAGGTCATGATGAAGCCGTGACTATTTGTCAAAATTGACGATGCATTATTTTACAGTTAGTTAAATTAGCAATTTTCAGAAACTTTACATAGTGTTGGATATTTTATTCATTTTTTATTTTTTATAACTAGTACAATACAGTATTTGGGTAACTACACAATTTGTTAAGTACAATACTGTATGATACAATTATAAACACCATATAATATCCGTTAATATCATTTTTTTATTTACGTCAACTGTCATGGAAATTATTGATAGCTATAAGCGTGCTTCAAAAATTTGCTACAATGAGTTCATGCATACCAAGCATCTCACTTGTAAAACCAAGTTGTGGTTGAAATGAGAGAAAAGATCCAGTGGTTGCTGAATGTTGGAAAAAATGGAGCAGTTAAATGATATCTACAACATCGATTATTTTGCTGAGGAGTCGAAATGTGGACACAGCGTCAACAATCCCAGAAGAAAACCACATCTGAATCCGGTGCAACCTCGTCCTTGACAGATCTTCTGAAGCTGTGTGATTTGTTTCCTGTTATTTGAGAAGCCTTACTGATCCCCTTGAACACTTACAGCCTCAACTTTTAAAGTAGAGCAGTCATTTAGCATGCTGAGACATGTCAAGACATGGCTTCCCTCAACAACATCAAATGAACGCTTCTCTGGCTTGTACATGCTCAGCGTCCATCCCCGGAAGGTATTAAATAGAAAGAATGCCTTCACTGAAGACATAATTGATCATTTTGGAGCTGATAAGAGCAGCCTGCAAAATTTATTTCACCACTGAAATTACGTTGCTAGCATTGGCCATCCCTAGATTTTCAGAATTAATGATATCAAATTGACTATTTTCGTTAAGTTTTGAATGCTTCAGGTCAACCCTATGATACTTTTAGTAATTAATAATTTGGTGATAAAAATGATAAATGATATTGCTGATCATACATTACTCGAAAATAACTAGATTATACTTTACCATATTTTTATATGGATGTATACAGTAAAGCCTCGAATAACGACGTTAATGTGTCCTCCAATATTGCAGTGTAGGATGAATCGTCTTAACACGAATCATTAATTACCATTAAAATAAAGCAATATCTTTTGTGTGGCTTTTTACCCTCTTTTCCCCCCGAAACAATACAATTCACAAAAATTGCAAACTATATTCTTTAAATAATGTTTCTGAATGCACCTTATACAATATAGATGAAACATAATATTGTCACACATGAGAAGATGGGACGCCATTGTTTTTGTTTGTTTACAGCCAGGAGTCCGGGACGATAGTTCTACACGAGAAAATTAAGATAAGAGACGACATTGTTGTCTGTTTACACCCATTATGTCAGTTATCCACCTGAAACTAAAGAAAATAAAACCCTGGTTGTTGTTGCAGTAAAATTAGTGTAAAAAATATGTATGTTTTAATTAATGTTATTTAATGTACAGTAGAAGTAACCACTGATATTAAAGAAAAAGTGACTGATAGTAGAACACCAATGTATACGTACGCACTCAAGGAAACATACTTAAGAATATGTACAAAAGATTCATTATTGTTTATTACTGAATACCCGGTATGTATTTGATTGAATTAATGTTTATATATGTGAAATGAAAAATGCAATTCATTAACAATACATAGAATATTAAAACACACAAGAGGAGACAAGACGGCATTGTTTTCGTGAGTGACGATGGTTCTACATAAGAAACTGAAGAAAATAAGACCCTGGTGGTAGCTGTAGTGAAGTTAATTTTAAAAAATTGCATACCTGTATGTATGTTTTAAGTAATGCTATTTAATATTAATAAATGGAACACTAGTAGTAGCTAACCACTAATGGTAAAGAAATAAGGTGAGACGATTCGGAACGCCAACGTATGAACAGTAAGTGAGTACTTGTAAAAACATATCATTTCTCTACATATGAATATGAAAGCAACACTTATTTTCTGTTCATATATGTTTTAAATAATATTTACGAATGTAAAACTAAAATTCTCTTCACCAAATGGTGGTAAAGTCTAAAACATAAGGACAGCCAATGAATATTGTGCGATTTTTACTCAGATGACGAAGTCATCAGGTTCAACTCTGGCTGAAGCTGTAGGTTCAACTCTGGCTGAAGCTGTAGGTTCAACTCTGGCTGAAGCTGTAGGTTCAACTCTGGCTGAAGCTGTAGGTTCAACTCTGGCTGAAGCTGTAGGTTCAACTCTGGCTGAAGCTGTAGGTTCAACTCTGGCTGAAGCTGTAGGTTCAACTCTAGCTGAAGCTGTAGCATTCCATAAAGCTGTTGCTGTAGCTTTCCATAAAGCTGTTGCTGCAGCTATTACTGAACCTGAAGTTGATGTTGAAGCTGCTTATGATGCTGAATTTGATGGTGTAGCTGAAGTTGAAAGAACCTTGCACAGCTGCTTTCTTTTCTCATTATACATCTTTATGTAGAGGTCATTTGCATTTATTTAAATTTTAATGCTTTGTTCTGTTAATGGATCCACTTCAGAAAATATGTTCATTGCTTGCTCCATATAATATCCACAGACCTCTCACCTTTTTCATATCGTTTTAACACATCTAGTTTCTCGGCTAAGCTTAGACACTTTCTATTAGCTTTTGAAACAACACTACCATCACTTGCTCTCTTGCTCATGTTGAATAGGGATGCAAAAATGCTGTAAGATACCAGAGAAAGTTTTTCTCCTGTTCCTGTTCCAGATGCATGAAAACAAAAGGCTCGCCAAGCTCCGACTGTTGTTTACCACTCATTAGCAAGACAGCCTCTTTGTGCAATGTGCTCTTAATTTTTTTTCAGTATTTTTTTTTTATAATACATATTGGGATTTAGTTATTACTTATTTGAAAATGCAATTTTATTTTATTTTTATTATATTTTGGTCGTAAATACGAATGAAATAAGGACGTAAATTGAATTAGGTCCTAAATTAACTAGGGTTTTAAATATGAAAAGTTGTTGGTCGAACCGTTGTTATCGGAGGCTTTACTGTTTTGAATCAACTGACATGTCAGGTCTTGTCTTGCTTTCATGCCTACCCCTGGAAAAAATTCTGTGGATGCCCATGTACATAACACTTCTGCTCTGGTAACAGTCAACATCCAAATCTTTAGTATATAGGTAGTTACATAACTCTTCACTCCTGTTAACAGCCAGCATCCAAATCTTCAGCAAAGGATCAGTTTAAGCCACGTTATTAAAACAGGAAGTCTTACCAGATCCGTTGTAAGGTTGCCAACTGGCTGCAACTGGGTCCCAATAGTACTGATACGTAGGGTCAAAAATTGGAGTCAGGTAAGGATCATGACCAAGAAGACGGCACCGGTCTACATGCATGGCCCACATCTCTTCTTGCATTTTCCGTTGCTTGGCTTCTTCTTCCTCCTGTTGAACCTAAGGTACAACAATTACATGTTAACTTCATTCAATAAAAATCATAAAATATAAAACTTATTCTGAAATCCCATGTTACAACCATAATATCCTGCTAAGTCTACTGGGTAAACACACAAAATACCCAACAAAAATGTGCGGCAGTTACCAGTATACAGTAAAGATACCTTCTTTTTACAACCATAGCCTTTAATATGGGTACTAGAAGCAAAAATTTTAATTTAAGGCTGGAGGCTAATGTGTTGAGTTTTTGTGATATCATACCAGCAGTGCACACTTTGCTGGAGGAAGGAGGGACCTGAGGTGCTTTGTTAAGGTTCAGTCATGAATGGGGTTTCAAAACTGATCTTCCATTTATGACTTGTCCAAAGCAACTTACATTAGTGAAACCAGTAAATAAAGAAGAATAAAACATTGTTAGAAAATACTTGAAAGATAATTCCAATTTAAGAAATTACAGTAAAAGACCACAAAACCTTGGGAAAAAGAACCATAAAAACAGGTATGCACAATATTTTATATGCAAATTTATCACATACATAAAATATACTTATGTTCCAAACTTACACCACTAAACCTAAAATCTACAATGAACATAACATATACCCTGTATACTCATTTATCCTCAAAGGTCGCAGAAGTAAAACTACCAACCGTTCAGAAACAGGTGGGGTAATATTGTTCAGAAAGTCTCGCATCACGTCGACCCCTTGGCTAACGATACTTTTTGGGGCCAGTGAACATTTAATGCTTATTGATGTGTGTGTACATGTGTTTGTACAGTAGGGAGTGACAGTTTTGCAAAAGTTTTCAAAATCTAATTGCTTGGGTTGGATTATTTGTCTATCGGCCACGCGAATTCCGAATATGTTTGAGTTTTTTACATCATTGCATTAGAAGGTTTGTGGATACTTTTGGGTTTGGCATGAAAAATGCGAAAAAACTGTAAATAATAAAGGGACTGGCAATGTGGCACAACCTGTTAAAATCAAGTTATTGAATTGGATTATTCGACTACTGTGTACACTGGTTCACAATATGCTATTGTTTTACAACTCAATGCGCTACAAATTATGCCGATATTCTTGCTGCAAGTCACCACATACGTATATTTCGAAAACCAGGGCCCAATATTACCAACGGCGTGGATAGATTCCGTGGAATGAATTCAGGACATTCCCGCTCATGGAACATTACCAAACTCCGTATATGTGCCAATGGCAGGCCAATGGCAATATTTACAGAGTTTGTTGAGGCTCCCTGGACGGGAATGCCCTGAATTTATTCCACGGAATCTATTCACGCCTTTGGTAATATTCGTCCCAGGACTGATCAACGAATTCAGCCCAAGTAGCTTGACTTGGGCAGTTAAGGATAAAATCTCAGTCCGTATTTTTGAATAAAATATTGTTCAATAGGTGGTGATATTGAAGTGCTGAAAGTTGTTTTTTCTGTGTTGTTTTGCAGTTAGTTCAAAGGGCCGCCACCAAGATGGGTCGTCCTAAGATTAGCAACACTCAGCTGCGCCAGGGTAACGATAAGGTGTTCAGGGTTCGGATGCCTCTGCCATCTAACAAGTTGCCTCTGAACAAGGAAGTTGGAAGTGCCCTGGCTTATGAAGCAGAAAACGAGAGGTTACGGAGAAGAACAAATGCTTTTGATTATATGGATGCCACCAACAAGGTGACTGAGAAGGTACTGGATGTGTATAGGAAGGCCACTGTCCCCACTATCTCTGAAATCAGGGTGAAAATGAGAGTCCACGACCTGTGGAGGATGCGGAGGGAGACGATGATGATGAAGGGAAATGGACAGAAACAGAAAAGGAAGAAAACGAAGAACGGGAAGCTGAAGATGAGGTTCGAGGCTCATCTTCAGCTTCCCGTTCTTCGTGGTCAGGTGACCTCATAATAGCATGAAGGTTAAGACAGGTGGAAATAGTGGGGTCATTTAGTTAGGTCAAGGCTTTGGGAGGAAACAGTCTTTAATCTTTATAATAAAACATTTTGAATATAAATTACGTCATATTTTGTTATTCCTATTATTCATATTGTATTCCCATAATTCAGGCAACCTAACATAATTCATAATATATTCCTATAAGAAAAACAGTATTTCTAATAGAATTTGTTATGTATGGATGATATTTAGCTATAATCCTACATTTGGGAATAGTCTTCATGGTACTGTTTTATTTTATGACAAATATAGGCTGAAATATCTGGCTAAACATACATTTATCCCAGCAAATATTTGTTAATTATTGAATAAAACTATGGCGGTGCGGAATGAGGTGTAAAATTCCATAACTTTTTAAAATTTGGGCTAGCCGCAACTACAAAAACTGAAAGTTTGTATCGGTCAAATCTGAGGTCTGGATCCAGTCATGGAAGGATTTCCCTATGTTCTACAACATGACACAAAAGGGTACAGATTCTTTTATTCCTGGGGTAGAAACCCAATATCCCCCCCCCCCACCCTCAAACCATTAGCTAAAACAAAATTTTCTATCATTCTATTTTATATCACATAAAGGAATTAATTTTAAAAACCTCAGGGTAGACACCCGTGCCTGGAATAAAGAATGTTCTCATAAGTTGCGTAACTGATTAAGAAATCAAGTTCTCCACTAAATACAGCCCAGGTAGGTTGACCCCCCATAAATCTACAAGCCGGTAGAACTACAATTAAGTAGCTAACAAACATAAATAAACCTTACCAAATGACATAAAAAAGGGCAAAAGAACATGGTTCACCATAAAACTAACACCAAGATTTGTTTGACTTAGCAAAATACCCCTAGTGCTGAATAATCTACAGTATGTGTACCAGTGTGCACTTCTCTCTACCTGGAAACTGCTAGAAGACTCAGTTCTAATCTAAAATGAGGTACAGTTCTAAATGAACAGTCAGTCCTGTAATGTTAACAATACCAGAGTCAGAAGTGATAAGTGAAATGTCTAATGCTGGTTACATTAAGATTTTTAAGCCCCCAGCATTGAGTAGCAATGTTTGTTTCTATTATCCCCATTATGGTTGTGTTAGGAAGGTATAACTAACCCATAGGGATTGCGGGTACTTTAAGCCTGGCACTTTGGACATATATTAGGTCACAAAAATAATATACTTTTAAAAATGTGAAACACTTAATTCTTTTTAAATATATGCAGTACTACACTGACTTCAATCAAATGATACTTGTTTGGTGTCCAAGTCTGGGTGTGGCACTAAGTCTAACAAAAGGTTGCTGTGTTACTGAATAAGATATTATAATACAAAACAAAATCAAAATTTCTCATAAATATGATTTAAAGGAGTGAAAGTGAAAAAGCACAAAACAACAAGTGTAAAAGTTGTACTATCAGAGAAAAGGGAACAATAGGAGGCAAGGTGCTCTAGAGTAAAATGTAAATAAGAAACCTATAAACAGGGAAAAAATTACATACAAATTTAAGATTAGTCTGGAAAGTAGTAGTGTAAATCTTTGTGTCTAGTCCTAATTCAGAGTGTGAATCTCAATACAAGAGTGAACAAAACAGCTACTAGGCTAAATTCTTACCTTCATGGCGAACAATTGTCTTCTCTGCTCTTTGGACATCTTTGGTGAATCAGACGACCTGTCTTCTCTGTCGTTTCTACCTCCACCTCGGCGATGACGCTCTCTGTCTCGATCAGGGGATCGTCGCCGTCGATCATAATACGAATCCCGTCTGTTGTACCTAAGAGACAGAATGCCACATCTACATAAGCATTAATAACATGGATTTGGAAAACATTCATAAACTTTTCATAATAATGTTTTAACAGATATTGTTATAGAGTAAAAAAGCAATACAGAAAAGAGAAAGGTAATTTAAAAGTGCTTGTAATTTTTCCTTCAAACAGTTTAGGACTGATTACAAACATTTATGACAAATGGTTAATTGAAAGTATAATCGGCGGAAAAAATTATATATATATATATATTTCATTAGCCCAATAAAGCACGCGGACTTCTACATACAATCAACACCTCAACCCGCCAGGATTCGAACCCACGGCCCACAAGCCTATGACTGTGACCGGGGAACGCTAACCGCTGGACCACCAGGATGCTAAAAGCAGTCCTAGACTTTGTTATATTTCACACAAAGCCTGTTCAACGAGCTTATGGCGCCGTGAACCTCTAATGGGGACCACCCGCACCACTTAGGTGGTCAGAGTAACGTTTTACCAAATCCGGCTTCGAAACACGAGGATCCATATATATTTCATTAGCCCAATAAAGCACGCGGACTTCTACATACAATCAACACAAAGTCTAGGACTGCTTTTAGCATCCTGGTGGTCCAGCGGTTAGCGTTCCCCGGTCACAGTCATAGGCTTGTGGGCCGTGGGTTCGAATCCTGGCGGGTTGAGGTGTTGATTATATATATATATATATATATATATGCATATATATATATATATATATATTTATATATAATATATATATATATAATATATATATATCTTGATAAAATCACACGGGAAATGGAAACAACGGAGTACCTTAGCTTTCGTCTTTATCAAGACATCTTCAGAGGCACTGAATAAAGACGAAGCTAAGGTACTCCGTTGTTTCCATTTTCCCGTGTGATTTTATCAAGATTTATCTTATCCACGTTTTCATTGTGGATTTTCATAAAATATATATATATATATATATATATATATATATATATATATATACATATATATACATATATATACATATATATATGCATATATGTATATATATGTATATATATGTATATATATGTAAATATATGTATGTATATGTATGCATATGTATGTATATGTATGTATAAGTATGTATA